>JAXGGA010004420.1:0-88666 GCA_038373865.1 Uloborus plumipes | reverse complement strand
AGCAAGTATTATACCACTGAATCACAAAGGTCCCATAAGATCCGCTGTTGGTTCATTTACTATGCACAGAGCTGTGATTGAGAAAAAAAATATTCGAGAGAATCCACGTTAGGGACGGGGGGGGGTGGGAACTCACCAGAACAACAGTTAGTTTAGAAACAATTAGTATTAAATTTGCCATTACTTTTGTTATGAAACAGTACCCTCCCCCCCTCACACACACACACACATTGCAGCACTGTTATGACGATTTGTCAGATCTTCTTAGGTAATATCTTCGCGTATTTGCGCATGCATCAGGTCTTCTCTCATATTACTAAAATAGGGGTGATTGGTAAGATAACGATATGGGGAAGAATAATAAGAATTTTGAGCCGTATCAAACAACGTAGAACAATGTTAATTTCAAATACATAGTCTAGTTGAATATGTCAAAAAGATAGTACAAATGCAAGTTTTAAATTGAAATTTTTGAAAAGTTCCCACTCACAACCCATCACCCCTTTTTTAAGTGGAATGGTTAGTAAGTTTTAGGCCCGACTTTCACGAACAGACAGTACCCTTAATGCAGATATTAGTAAACGGAGGGAGCACGTCCGTGTTTACCGTGTCACGCTGGGGGAAAATATATTAGCTTTAAAAAATACTCAAAGTACTACAGAAAATCTACTTGGTGCTAAAAGCATTTAAAAAAACAGATTAAAACTATATCACTACTGTACAAACCATCACCGCTTCTATGCTTAGAGCAGAAGTTACTTGCAGAAAATCCAATCATTGGCTTAGAAAAACTGAAACAAAAATCCCAAATCACGCAGTTCAACATCGGCATATGAGTGACACGATTTGCGGAAAACAAATGAAAAAAAACCTGATTTCCTCCAATACTTTACTTTAAAATACATCACGTGACTTGGAATCTTTCTTTAAAAATTTGAAGACTTCCCTCTCTCCACCTTTATTCCTTCTCAATAGCTTTACCATGGATTCTCAACTGCGTATTCACACAGAGCATTAACCGTTCCTCAGAGATTTTAAAATTTGAAATCTCAAAAAATGTCCTCATTTCAAAAATAATAAAAATAACAGCATTTTATGCAATATTCTTTTGTTAGATTTGAAATTACTTTTCATAATTTTCTGTTTACTCAACGGCGTATTCACTAATTCACGATAATTACAATTATCACTTTTTTCCTAAGGTATATTTACTTGTGTATAATAGGTACAGTTACAGTAACAAACATTTTTAGCTGACCTTCAAGAGTACAACACGCATTGAAAATTAGAAATAAGTTTCAAAAATTTTCAAACGTAATTTCGCGTTTTGTATTTTGAATCAAAATTTAATATCCTGAAAAATGGGAGAGGAAAGCAATTGTAACTTTAGAAATATTACGTTTAAGAATACATTTATGTTTTCTTTTTTTATTCAAATTATCAAAAATTGCTAAAATATAAAACAACGGAAATACACATTTTTTCCATCTTTACTATCTTTCATCTCAATTTTAGAAAGTTCACGTTGATCACTTTTAAAGCCTTACTCTTTTCAAATATTTAAATCGGCCAAAATGAATTTTACTGCTCTGAAAAACGGCAAGAAGCGTTTTGACGCTTTGAAAATTTTATTGCAGCCGGATCTCTGGTTACAATAAATTATTATTGTAAATAATTCATAAAATCTTTCAGTTAACTTAAATTTAACATTTCTTTAGTGGCAATTTTTTTATTCATTTATGTTTTACTTATATTAGTTATTTATGTATGTGCCTATATTATGTATTTAATATTAACATATTTTTAATTATTTATTCATTTATTTGTAAAAAAAATACCTTGCCAGTTCGCGAACGTTTTATCAAAACTTTACAAGACCACGAATGAATAAAATATGGTTGAGAAATGGCCGACTATACAGTGCCAAAAAATGCAAAAAAGTATAACGCATAAATCAGGACAACAAATCGATGCAACGACTTTCCACTCCGCAATAAAAACCTGCATCAAAGACTTTAGTTTTTCATCTGTTTCGTTATTTAACAATAATTTACCTTTGCGAATATGTAAGATAAATAGTTCCTAGATATCAAACTCATAACACCTCGAACATTCCATTTTCTGATAAGAACTAATCATGAAAAAAAAATCAGAAAACAAGTTTTCTACCGAAGGGCTAATTTCGGAAACGGTTGTTTTCAAAAGAATAGAAAATGAGAAGTTATAATCATAAACAAAGACATATCCGGCGGAAATACTAACTATTCTGCTTCAAAGCAAGATAAACTTTATTTCCGTGGAAGCGAAAAGTTATATCCTGACTGTCATTTGATTTCAAAATCAAGATTTTATTTCTTGAATTTTTATCTTTTTCAGGCATTTTTGAGGATTACATGTCTTCTCCTAGTCAGGGGCTTTATTAAAGTCATCCGTAAATTTTATCCATTTCAGATCTCAAACTTGATGACATTTTAGTGACAACGAAAAAAAAATCTTTCATGTTTTTTGACAAGTAATACTTGCCAATAACAAGATCTATTTGTATTTTTTTATGTACGTGTATCCTTTCATAGCTCTACATATCACGTAGAACTATATCGATTCGAATAGTTTTCAAGAAGTTTACTACAAATATACTTTGAGCATGGTAAATTAAGCTCAAAACTATTTTCTTGCGTGTCAATTTTTTTTTTTCTTTTTCAAGCAAATTTATCAGATAAATTCACTGAAAAATGAAAATATGACATTCTTAATACTTTAACTATTCATGTGTTAAATGGCTTTAAAAAATCGCAGGAAATGTGTCGTATGATAACAGATAAAATAACTGTATTTTACGATTCGAAAATAAAACGTTTACGTACATTTTTAAACCTACTAATGATCTAAATGATCTGCAAAATATTTATCAAATAAAACAATGCACTAAATCAAGCTTTTTAGCGTTTTCATGGCTGAGGGTACAAAATATGTCGCATATTTTCGATGACTCCTGCTGCTCGGTGGGTTATTTTTTGAATCAAAATTTTTAAATAATAAAAAAAATCTAAATAAACAGTTTTAAACATGTGCCTAATAACACATTAATAACCAATGGATGTTTTCTTGGGTTTGGAAAAAAGTATTATACATGTAAGGTAATTTTTTGTCAAATATTTCTGTACCTGAAAGAGTTAACTACACACAAATATATTTTCATTCGTTTTTGCAGTTTGAATTATTACAGTGGAACCTCATTAATGGGTCATTCCATGTGAAATGAACAAATCGGCTGTGGCTCACATGTCGCAGATTTCAATGAACATTTTTATTAGGGTAAATCATTCATATCTATGAGGAAATGCAAAGTACGAAAGTTTAAAAACTGTTTGTTGCTTCGCTATTGACATCAGAAATAAAAAATTGTTAAAAAAAAAAGTATTTTTACATTCTCTGAAAAAATCTCTATCAGTTATGATAAAAGTTGAATTTATTTGGATCTTTCATTAAGCCTGAGATATTAACAAAGATTGAAATCTGTTCAATTTTCTTCAGATTTCAAACAACTCTGCTAGTTCTTCGAATGAAAAAATAAGAGAAAAAAGCAATACAGAGCGTAAAGCTATCTATTACTAATTACATGGGCTAAGTAAATAATTGGTGTCAAATTTTTTAATGATGAAATCGTATTTTAAAAAATTGAAATTTACCGAAATTTTAATTTGTTGCACTTTTTCAGATGCTAGTTTGAACAAAAGGGAATGCCCTTAATTTGTTCATTTTTAGCCTACTTTCCCGTTAAAAATAACAGAAAGACGAAAAAAGTATTAAAATTGGCTTAATGCATCTAAAAACTATCGCCAAGTCCAAAAAATATCGCCAAGTTAAAAAAAATATCGCCAAGTCCAAAAAATATCGCCAAGTTAAAAAAATAAAAAGGTAAAATGAATATCGAAAAATTAAAAATTTGAAAGTAGGGTATTGAGATGGGGAATTTGTGTGTCGGTCTGTCGGTCGGTCTGTCTGTCCCCCCCCTAATAACTTTTGAATGAATATTCCGATTTGGACAAACTTTTTTTTGTTGGAAAGATCTCGGCGAGTACAGCTCATTCCCATATTTGATTTTTCGATTTGAACAATTTTTGGTTTAACTTTGAGCCGTTCAAACAACCTGTCCCGCGATGCTAACTTTTTAGTTAACAGTCCGATTTGAACAAACTTTTTTTTGTTCGAAAGATCTTTTCAAGGATACTTCATTCCTGTATCTACATTTTCGATTTGAACAATTTTTCGTTCAACATTGAACCGTTCAAGCAACCTTTCCCCCCTAATAACTTTTGAATGAACATTCCGATTTGAACAAATTTTTTTTTGTTGGATAGATCTCGGCGATTACAACTCATTCCCATATTTGATTTTTCGATTTGAACAATTTTGGTTCAACATTGAACCGTTCAAGCAACCTTTCCCCCCCCCCCTAATAACTTTTGAATGAACATTCCGATTTGAACAAAGTTTTTTTTGTTGGAAAGATTTCGGCGAGTACAACTCATTCCCATATTTGATTTTTCGATTTGAACAATTTTTGGTTCAACTTTGAACCGTTCAAACAACCTGTCCCGCGATGCTAACTTTTGAGTGAACAGTCCGATTTCAACAAACTTTTTTTTTTGTTCGAAAGATCTTATCGAGGATACTTCATTCCCGTATTTACATTTCCGATTTGAACAATTTTTCGTTCAACATTGAACCGCTCAAGCAAGCTGTCACCCCTAATAATTTTTGAGTGAACAGTCCGATTTAAATAAACTTTTTTTTTGTTCGAAGGATCTCAGCAAGGATACTTCATTACAGTATTTAAATTTTCAATTTGAACATTTTTTCGTTCAACATTGAACCGTTCAAGCAACCTTTCCCCACCTAATAACTTCTGAGTGAACCATCCGAATGGAATAAACTTTTTTTTGTTTGAAAGATCTCGGAGAGATTCATTCCCTTATTTCGCTTTTTGGTTTGAACCATTTCTCGTTCAATATTGAACCGTTCAGAAAAAAATTTAACATTAGCGCCTACGGGGAATTTAAGTTGAATGTTGATCCTGGAACTTAAAGTCGGATTTCCTTCAAACTAACTTTGTCAAAAAATGGTTTTGATAAATAATGTTTGTAAAGTACTTTTCTGAATAATCTTCTGTGAGGACTCTGATTCCGACTCCGACTCCACAAACATGGCGGAAATGCAGGCTCAGAAAAAAATGACTGACTGTGCAGACGATTTTTTGTTTATTTATTCATTTGTGTTATTTTATTTATTACTATTATTTTTTTTTTGGCAGACGATTTTTTTTGTAACAAAAGTGTTTCATTCACGAGAGCATTTTATTCTTTATTTATATT
Organism: Uloborus plumipes; assembly: GCA_038373865.1. Classification (NCBI taxonomy): domain Eukaryota; kingdom Metazoa; phylum Arthropoda; class Arachnida; order Araneae; family Uloboridae; genus Uloborus; species Uloborus plumipes. Next base: position 83,291 of record JAXGGA010004420.1, on the reverse strand, counting down.
TAACAACTGGCAACGGTTTAAAAGTGAAAATCGAGACATTTTATCGACGGACGAGTTTTTTTTCCTTTCTTTGATAAAATGGGTTTTGATGTACTTTGTACTTTTAATTTTTTTTTTTTTTTTTTTTTGAAAACGATTGAGGAATTTTTCTACGGAAGAACTGTAACAGTTACATTCTTTAAAAGGTGCGACAAAACTTCATTTATTCATTTATTTACTTTTTATATCTCTATTTCATCTGATGAGAGGGGTATATTTTGCTTTTAGAAATCAGCTTTAAGTGCTAAAAAGGTATGTTTGACATAATGTTTAGTCTCAGATGATCAAGAGAATAATGATCAGATGCTAGAATGCCGATGTCGATGTACGGGAAAGTAGGCTCGTTTAGTTCTTGACAGAACTTCTTGTTTTAACTGAGCATGTTGAAGTATCTTTTATTTAATATCAAGTTTTAATTAGTGCCTTTCAGCGTATTTTTGTCATTAGAATAACTTAAATTCAGGTAAAATTTCATCAATGAAACCATTTATTGTAAGTTTAGAAATACTTAATCATTTCTTTCGTGTTTCTTTTTCTTGAAAGAGTGTTTACAAAGTATTTGATGAAGCCTTTGCATAACACAGGTCTGCAAAAAAATTTTTTGAGCAGATGCATGGAATGTTTTGACTGATTTTAATGTTTTTCGGTGTGCTGAATCTGAATATGAACTTCATTTCTTTTTATCACGTACAGGTTTTTTGCTACACGTAAGGGTCTGTCAAAGTCAAAATATAAAAGTTAAAAAGAAAATCATGCATTTATTGGAAAAAAGCTGTGCATTTTTTTTTACTCATTACAACACATTTCAAAAAGTGAATCACGTTTAGTGTCTACTCCTTTTCATGGTAAAACCGCTTTTTCTTTTCACTGGTATTCCTTCTGGTGTATTTTCGCTGGATAGAATTCTGTGTCTCCCGCTTGAGCATCCAACAGTAGTCTAACATCATATTCAGGTCATCTATGTCTTCCACATTTTGATGACATATTTTACTCTGTTCCTTACTAAAGCCACCAAAATTTTCGGGAAAATAGTTTACGTGAGAATGTAGAAACTACACTTTTAAACTCATGTTGCAGTATTGAGCTTTGAATGCAGCCAGCATCCTCTTAACGCTATTTTTAAAGCCAGAGTCTAAGTTTCTTCCCAAAAACTTTTGTATCACATCCTTGAATAAGTTCCAGGCTTCTTTTTCAGTTTCATTCATTGATTCAAAAAACAATATGTCAGATAAAAGTTTGCGTATGTCAGGTCCTGTGAATATTTCCTCTTTCAATTTAGCTTCAGTCGATTTCGGAAACTTCGAACAAACATATTTGAAGCAGTCCCCATATTTTGGCAAATACTTAATAAATTGCTTGATCAGTCCTAATTTAAGATAAAGCGGTAGAAACAGAACCTTTTCATGATCAACCACGATACCGTCCAACCTAAAAAGCCGCGACTAGCACCTAGCACCTTTGAACGCTTCTATTTTCAAAAGGGGTGTCAGCTTGATTAAGAAAATAAACCAAGGCAGCATTTCTGCTTATTTGGATATTATTTTATTTTCCTGGGTCTTGTAAAAAAGGGGAATAAATTAAAAAGAAAAAAAAAACATCAACACAAACCAACACTTTAAATAAACGAATCCAGCGGAGAAAAAAAATCCCATCACATTTTTTATCTCTTATCCCTATCACTCTTATTTCAATAAAATCCTTAATATTCCAAGAACCCAGTGCAACATCTCTGAACCTGATCAATGTGGCTCTGTAAGTAAGTGTAGCAGTCCTATTTGCACTTTCCCCCATCCGACCTCCACCCTTGTTCTCTCCTTTTTTTTTCAGTTTTTATAACTGTGGGAACTCTTTGAACATCTAAGAACCAAATAAAAAAAACTGTTTGTAGTAAATTATTTTTTTAAATCATAAATTAGTACGGTATTTATTCAATTATATAGAGATAAAGTGGTATATTTAACACTCAGTATACACGTTTTTCGGAAAAACTACGAGATGACAAAAAAAGGAGGTCATTTTCGAATTCAGCGCACCGAAAAACATAAAGTACACTCAAAATATCCCATGCAGTTTTTCGGTTGGAGACCTGTGTAATTATTGCGAAGTATATTATATTCCAGTATGAATAATTATATTCAATATTGCAAGTAAAAGTTACTTTTTTTTTTACAATCTCCACTCGTGATGTGGAGAAAGAATAACAGGCTACTTGCGATTAAACCTATCATTTAAGTATCTGAGCAAATCTTAACGGAGATTAAAGGAAACTTTTTGGACAGAATGAAAATAAGAAAAAAAACAACTATTATTTCATCCATTTATTGACTATATTATTATTTATATTTCTTGAGATATAACTTTCATCCTCGAGATTTTCCCTCCTAAATTCCATATCATACCTGCACATTTTTAGAAATTGAAATTAATGCTAAATACATTTGCTTTTGCTCCATTTAGTCGTTTGTCTGTTCCTTTGAATTCCAGGAGCTTCAAATAAAATACGGAGAAAATGTTGTTTCTGTCCATTTAATACAAAGCTACGAAATCAAAAAGGCACTATCGAGCTTCTTCAAGCAAATAGTAGACATAATGGCCTATATCATTTTAAAATTGGAGTAATTTCTAAAGTGTCCTTCATATAAAGTTTTGTGCCTACTTGAAGGCGAAAATCACCGTTTTACGAAATATACTAAAGTTTAAAAAATATTTTGTAAACAAAAGAATTAAAATACAGCTTCGAAAATTAAGGTATCATTTCTATGAAAGTAAACACATTGTTGGAAATCAATTTAAGTTACGCAACTGAACTCCTTTTTGCGTGAGAAAAATAATGAAAACCTTCAATTTCGTTGAAAATGAAATATTTTAGGCTTTAACAGTTCAGTTAATAGTTAATTATCATGACTTTTAAAAAGTTACAGTAAACCGATAAATCGCTCTACTCCAAAAATCACAAATATATGGAGTTTTTAAGAAAACATTAACTAGTTAAAAAAATACAACGGTTCAAAAGTGCAACATTTAGCATTTGTATGAATGATGTTCAGGTGGGCTAATTTTGAATTGCATGTAACTCCTAAAATAGAAAATTTTATGCCAAAACCTTTTAGATATTTTTATATGTGCACTAAATGAACCTGTGATATACCAAATTTTGTAAAAAATCTATTACCATACGGCTACTACTTTTTTCTCAGTTTTGCTCATTTCACATGGAATGACCCTAATTCGAACACGCTGAAGACGAATTACTGTTAAGATTAACTACATTTTTGATTCCCATCCTACCGTTTGTTGTTCATTATTGTTTGGAACCGACGAATTAGGGTTAAAACGAACTGATTTTAATGGTTCCTGAAGAGTTCGTTGAAACAAGTTCAATAAGTTTCGAAGTGCAGTGTCAAGAAGTTGCTTCATAAAATGTTAAATTTGTTCGGAAAAGTATAAAATTAGGCCGAAAAAATGGTAGATCCTCAACAAGGCGGTATTACACTGAAGGTCCAGACTAGCGGTCGCCACTCGCCAGTGGTGCCTAAAAATTATTTTTGGCTACTACAAAATGTTTTGTTGGTCACCAAACTGGGGACCTACTGTTTTCTGAATAAAAATACAAGCTGCGATGAATCGTGCTGATTATGAAAATAAAATGGCTATTAGCATCGTCATTGGCTGCTAATGTTAACTCGGAGAGAAAATTGACCCATCTGCTGTACAAAATATCTGAATGCAGAATTTCAAACTAGAAAATGCAATGAAGCTTTGTTGGAAGAATAGTCAAAGATGACCAAATCTATGATTAATCAGCAAATTAAATGAAATGTTTCTTAAAATTCAAGTATGCAAGAGCGTTTAGTTTTTGATTTGTTTGCATAATGTCTTATTATTTGGATTTTAAAGTAAAGTTCTTTTTTTAGCATTTTTCTTTTATATTTAGTAATTTAGTTAAGATATATGTAAGTACAAAGTGTAATAAAACTATGTCACAGAATGAAATGATAGTGAAGTGTGGTTACAGTTTTGGAACTTGGTTCAAAGTGGCCACAAACAACGCTAAGGTGGCCACAAACTTTTTTGGATTTACTGACGACAGAATCTAATTTGCTTACATGTAAGGGTAGTTTTGTTGTTTTTCTGCACAAAATATGATTTGAGTTAGCAACTTTCTCCTCTCGAAATATATGTGAGTATGCCTATAAATTATAACAAAGTTCTTTATTTATGCAAGTGTAATGATTAATTATGAAAAACTAATGTTTCTCTGTGAACTTCAATTAACTTTATTCGAATAGAAATAATTAATCCTGATTTGGTTTCCATATTAAAAAAATAATTGTGACTTTTAGCAAACACTTTTGATGATGAAAAGGTTGAGTTTTTTATTAGTGTGAATCAAATACAAATAATACTTCCTCTTTGAGAATACTTTGATTTATCGCCATCTAAAGTGTCCCGGACCAAGAAACTTCAGTAAAATTAAATTAATAAAATCATTTAAGACCTAAAATAAAGTAGTTTAACTATCATAGCATGATTTAGTTACCGATGTAAATTTCTAAAAATGTAGTGGCTGTTTTTTTTTCAATGGAAAAGCACAAAAAGGCTCCTTTGCACAAAGGCAAACCAGAAAAAACCTCGCATTTCTGCGGGGTTATTTCTCCCCATTTAAAATTCAGTTTTCTTCGTGTTAGTGCTATTGAGAAGGTGTACTTAAACCCCCTTGGATTTTGAGAGAGACAAGTTGTTGCTAAATATTATATATATATTTTTTTTTTGTAGTTATGTTTTACAAAAGAAATCGTAATATTTTTAGAAGATTTTTTTTTTTTTTTTTTTTGCTCATTTTCAGTGAAAAAAAAAATTACACATTTTTAAGTGAAACATTTTTTACTTCCTCGTTTTTTTTTTTTTTTTTTTGGCTTCATTAATATTTTTTTTTTTTTTTTAGTTTGGGTGCATCCCTCTGCGTATAATTCTGCCGGGGCCCTTTGCTATGTATTGCTATAAAAATGCTTAATACATTGTTAAATTAAGGACAAACTCTTTATAAGCATACTGAAAACAGAGGCAACTGAGTATGTTTATTTATGTTGTACAGGAAGCGCCGTATGGTTACTTTGCCTAAATCTCCAACTACGCTTCTGTGAATTCCTTAATTCCGTGAAATCGCTCTAGAACACTTGTTGATAGGAACAGGTGTGATTTCTAACTATTTATGAAAGAATATTCATGGACGGATATAACGCATCCTCATTTTTTTGAAACAGGAAACCGAAAAGAAATAAAAACCTCTACCAAGGGCCATCTTCGCATCGTGAAAACTCGGAATTCGTTTTGCCCCTGCCACCCGGTGCCAAAATGAATCGTTTCGTAAGTTTTGTCTCACTTTTTTTTACACTTTACTACGTGTATATTGCTCTTTCTTCATTACAAGCACACATAAAATGTTATCTGAACAAAAGTCGAATTTGCATTAATTCTGAACAATATATCCCGAATATTATCATTTAAAACAAATTCTTTTAGAGTTGTAAAGAGTTAGATTTATTAAACTAGGATGAGCTTGGTTCTTTATTTTGTTTATTTTTATTGATGCTATTTTATTTTAGCTTATCTATTATTATTATGTTGTTTTCTATTTTTATTTTATTTATTAGGTTGTTTTTATTTTTATTTTATTTTATTTTTATTTATTTATTTTTTTTTTATTTTTTGAGAGAGAGAGAGAAAATATGAAGCTGATGAGTTGAGAAAGAATGCATTGAGCAACGGCAAACACAGTTTTGATGAACTTAAAATAATTTAAATATTCAAATTACGTGAACTAAGGGGCGGTAATATGTAACCCCTGTTTGTTTTTGACTTATCAGTGCAAGGAATTCTTGTAGTGCCCTCTATTATAAATCTATTAAGTATATATATATATATATCTATATATATATATATATATATATATATATATATATATATATTATATATATATAATATATATATATATATATATATATATATACTATATTATTTATATATATATTTATATTATATATATATATATATTTATATATATATTTATATATATAATATATATATATATTTATATATATATATATTTATATATATATTTATATATATATTTATATATACTTATATATATATAATATATATATATATATATATATTATTTATATTATATATATATATATATATATATATATATATATAGTATATATATTTATATATATATTTATATATATATTTATATATATATATACTAGCTGACCCGGCGAACTCTGTTCCGCCTTAAAGGCAATAAATAAGCAAATTTTTGAATTTATTAAGTTTTTTTTTATTAGAAAATACAAAAAAAAATTAAGTACCTACATTAATCATTCATTATTGTTTCTGTATTTACAACCTATTTTACTTCGCTCCAGAAGCTGTCAGAACATGTGCTTTATATCGCTCGGCGACAGAGGCTCAAAAAACACGTAGTTAAAAAGATAATTTTTTCGGACTGTTTATCAACCGACTGCTCAATCCATAAATCCATCCAAACAAACTTTTGTATATATAATAGTAGTAAGAAGAACAACCTCTTTAACTGCAGTCCAGGAGCTATCCCACCAAGCGCTTTCCACCTCTCAGCCGCAGAGGCGTAAAAACTCTTGACAATCGTTTCTGAGAGCTTATCACATATAAATTTCAAGGGAAGTAACACGTTTGTTTGTAATTTACTTCACAAAAAAATCAAATAACACTCAACGCACTGCTAACCTACAACCTGTTTACAGCGCTCCGGAAGCTGCCAGAACGTGTGCTTTATGTCGCTCAGCCATGAGGTATTTAAAAAAAGCTTAGTAAAAAGGCTTAGTCGATAAGACATTTTTTCTATTTATGTAACTGACACACATAAATTATAGCCTATGTCCGTCTCCTGGCTCTAAGCTACCTACCCACCAATTTTTAGCCATATCGGTACAGCCGTTCTTGAGTTATAAATGGTGTAACTAACACGACTTTCTTTTATATATATAGATTTACTTCACAAAAAAGCCAAATAACACTCAACGCACAGCTAACTTACAACCTGTTTGCTGCGCATCGGAAGCTGCCAGAACGGTGCTTTATGTCGCTCAGCCATGGAGGTGTCAAAAAAGGCTTAGTAAAAAGGCTTAGTCAATAAGACAGTTTTTCTATTTATGTAACTGACACACATAAATTATAGCCTATGTTCGTCTCCTGGCTCTAAGCTACCTACCCACCAATTTTTAGCCATATCGGTACAGCCGTTCTTGAGTTATAAGTAGTGTAACTAACACGACTTTCTTTTATATATATAGATTTATATATATATTTATATATATATTTATATATATATATACAGGGTGTCCACTCCAATCGTGGACCAATAGCTAATTTCTAAACCGTTAGAGATAAGCATATAGTTTATTTAGGAAAAAATCTCCAAATTTCGAAAGGAATTTTGGGTCCATTCAATGTTTTCAAAAAATCAAATTTTGAAAGAGTTACGAAATTTAAATTTTTATACAGCCCCCCAGTCCTATTAATCATATTGAGTAAAACATTCTTGACACTGTAACGTTTAAAACTTAAAAAAAATCACTGTTCTACGACAAAAATTGACCGAGTTATGACGTTTTGAAAAATCAAGATTTTGAACGATTTCGCATACGGTCCCTTAAGCGATCTCTCGATGACGTCATGAAACAATGCAAAATCTTGATTTTTCAAAACGTCATAACTCGGTCAATTTTTGTGGTAGAAGAGTGATTTTTTTTTAGTTTTAAACGTTACAGTGTCAAAAATGTTTTACTAAATATGATTGATAGGACTGGGGGGCTGTATAAAAATTTAATTTTCGTAACTCTTTCAAAATTTGATTTTTTGAAAAACATTGAATGGACCAAAAATTCCTTTCGAAATTTGGAGATTTTTTCCTAAATAAACTATATGCTTATCTCTAACGGTTTAGAAATTAGCTATTGGTCCACGATTGGAGTGGACACCCTGTATATATATATATATATTTATATATTTATATATATATTTATATATATATATATATATTTATATATATATATATATATATATATATATATATATATATATATATATATATATATATATATATATATATATATATATATATAATATACATATATATATATACATATATATATATATATATATATATATATATATATATATATATATATATATATTAGGGTGATTCAAAAAAATTTTTTTTTGAATTTCTCTGGTCTTACCCCTCAGTTTTTTTACACTATTCATGAATGTGATGTACATAAAATTTTAGCTCAATTGAATAATATTTAGAGGTCGCTCAACGCAATCGAATTCTGTTGAAAATTAGCAATTTCGAGAGTTGGAGTATATAGCTTCATTACCCGAAATAATATTATTCTCCATATAAAATGGAATAACTTAAAACGTTAGTTTACTCTACTAAGTAATTAGTCAATAAAATAATAGCTCAAAGTGGGTTGTAACGATTACCCCCTCCCCCCTGCTCCAAAGCTGCATTATCTCTTACCTGAGTTTGGGTAGAAAATGCAGCTGCAAGCTCGGGCTGTGGTTTCTGTTTTCTTTTCTGTTGTTTGATGTGTATGAGTTTATTTGGCTAAAACACCTAGCATCACTCTAGACAGGGCCCAGTATAAGTGACAGAAAGCCACTTTGATAGTAGCTGCTACAGTACAAAGTATGGGTCAAATGGGGAGGATTTGACAACGTCCATAAAACAGTAAATACAAACTATTCGCTTTGAATTGGCCGTTAACTTACAAAAGTCGTTTAAATCTAGGACTTCCTTTGATAGTTCACTGGAACGAAACACTTATGCAAAATATATCGGGAAAATGAAGGATGATTGGCGGGTTTCATACCAGTATTAGTATCAGGACCACAAGCATTGATGATTTACTTCTGTGTTTTAGTAAGTTAGTCAGGCATTGGAATTGCTACGGAAAATGCTGCTATACGATAACCAGTTAGATAAATGGGAACTTACTGAGCTCGTACGTGGTATGTGTTTCAATACGACATGCATTGCCGGTACTAAAGTTGAAGCATGTTTTAACTTGGGGAAAAAAAAACTATGGAAGCAACTTTTATATTGTGCTTTCCGCCATTATATTTTAGACATTGTGTTTTCTGTGGTATTACAACCGAAATCTATTCTACTCTTGGTCTTTTGGTATTTTAACCGATAAACCAAGAAATAGGTAGAATTGGGGTATTTGATTGGTGCAATGTCAGATGCGATGTTCACGCAATTGCGTGGAACCATCCACTGCCATTGGATCTACAATACTGCTTTTTAAGCGGTTTTAGCAATCATAGTCCAGAATAAAACATTCTAATTTTAAACCTGCAGTGAAGAACGATGAGGTTGAGGAGTTGGTAGCACATTCAGAGCAACGTGCAACTAGTAATGGAAGTTGCGCAAAGTTAACTTCTGATGACCCATGTAAAAGAAGTGTCCAATGAAGATACTAGAGCTTAGTGCGATTTTCTTGAGCAGAGCACCTTCTCTTGGTGTATGTTTTCATGTCCCAGGAGTGGTTCCTCGTGTTATATCTGTGTTAAAGATTCTTTATGGCTTCAAGTTATGAATATTTCCCAACCAGTTCAAACTTGCAGCTGGACAAACAAAAGGTATTCGTAACATATGAATGTGATTTCTTTCACAGTCTTATCGTTAATGGGAAAGAATATCTAAGAGCTGGGTTCCCAACAACCCTTTGTGCAAGCACAAAGAAATGATTTGGAATATTTTTAGCGTCCTTATTCATGTCACGAAGAAACTCAAAATATATCAGCTGTTTGATACTGAGCATTCGAATCTTTAAGATAACTACCAACAAGGCTTTGTTCTACCAAAGAAACTGAGGATTGTAAACGACAATACGGAGCGTGGCATGGCCCTTATTGAAGCATTTGTTAAGACTATCACTAATGACGAAAAACAAAGACAGTGTCTTCTTCGAGTGGTACAGGAATACAGAAAAGGTTTCAAAGTTGCAAAAAGTAACCTTAAAAATATTGCAAGAATTAATGAGCGAATTACTATATATTTAATGTATTTAAATTTGTTTTTTATATTTTTCCCGTATTTGATTAGTTTTCATACTTTTCTGCATTTCATTGGTTTTTCAGATATATAGTTCATTTTGTGATTGCACGCTTTTTTTCTTCGGAGACATAAAAAAGCAATAAAGTAACTTAGTTATTATTATTATTTACGTTCGCATTTGTGCCACTATCACAAAATTTGAAGTACTCCTAAATGTAAATATAGTTTACTAAAATTTTGGGTGAATAATTCAGTGTATATAAAGGGCCTAAATAAGACGATAAGACGAATAAAAATACAAAGGCTACTTTTTCTATAGATATCATTTACCATCACGTTTTTGTCAATATCACAAAATTTCAAGGCGTTTGAGTGACCTCTAAATATTAATATATATTTTGCCAAAATTTTGCACAAATAATCAGTGTATATAGTGGCATAAAATAAGAGGGTAAGATGCACAAAAATACAAAGGCTACTTTTTTCTATAGATATCATTTACGATCACGTTTTGTCAATATCACGAAATTTCAAGGCGTTTGAGCGACCTCTAAATATTAATATATTTTACCAAAATTTTTCACAAATAATCAGTGTATATAGTGGCACAAAATAAGAGGGTAAGACGCGCAAAAATACAAAGTTTATTTTTTTCCATACATTTCTGAATCACCCTAATATATATATATATATATATAGAACACCTGAGGTAGAAGTTTGATTTTTCTCCAAAATTTTCGCCTGCTAACTTTACCTGGGCATGCACCTGTAAATCTTATGGAACGGTACTTATGATTAAAGGAGATAGTTAAAAATGCTATTTAAAAACTTAACAAGTATCGAAAATAGTTCAAATTTGCAACTGTTTTGAATGTGAAGGAATAAAAGTAAACTGGTTCATTTAGATAAAATAAACACAAAAAAGACACAGGAAGTTTGATAGCAATAATCACAAGCGAAACTTTGCTTATCCCCCTCCGCAAATTCAGTTCCCAACAGGAACAAATCAAGCATTGTATATACATGTACCCACAATTTAAGGTTTGTGGTATTTTGCCTTCTCTGAATAAACTGGCTGCATCAATAGGGTTCCATATTTCATGCATCACCTCTCTAAATTTGGACTATAACAAGTAATACTGGGAACACTCACCATTGTCTGACAACAAAGCAAAAAAAAGTGGTGAAGTTTGAAACAGACAGTGAAAGTAAAATATGGAGGTTTTCAATGTGGGCAAACTCTAGTATTTGATTCAACCTCGCGTCCTAAACACCATTTACCTCTATATACAGATTGATACAGCTATGATTCAGCTACTAATAACATAACTGCTCCCAGCAATAGTGTACATAAAATCAAGTGCGTCCCATCAAGATTTGATAGTTGAGCCCCCCCCCCCCCAACCCCTCTCATCTTAGACATACCACAAAAAATGTTATTATAATAAAAACTGGAACAGTACGAACTTCTTTTTATAGTATAAAACTGGCAGCCGAGGTCCCAGTTTAAACTTGTAAAATGCAAAGTAATAAATTGTAAAATTGCTAATTTTACAGTTTATTACTGTAGATTTCAGTTTTATACTGAAACATCTGCTGCCAATATTTTACTGAAAAAAATAGTGCATTATATACGTGTAATTCTAACGGTTTTTGCAGCACACACGAAAATAGCTCGTAGACGGTAGATTTTTTTTCTTATATATTTGTCCTTTTATGTTTTGGACCATTCACACATTAATAAATTATAGCCTATGTGTTATTCTGATGCATAAGCTATCCATTCAGTAAATTTTGCGTGAAAGAGGAACATCTATACATCTATAAATACAAAACCTTAGCGTTTATAATAGCAGTAAATTTGTTTTTTATAGCGAGTATAAATTTGCGAATTCTGTCACATAAGCTAGACTGCAACTGAAACAGGGTTTTCAGAAAATTAATTTGAGCCTGAACTCATTAAAAAAGACAAGTATCCTGAAGATGGAGACAAAATGTATCTCTTTTGTCGTTTTTTTTTTTTTTTTTTTGCTCTTATTGTGTATTTTTTTATTTCATCTCTTTTACCGATATTTTCAAGCATCATGTTTAGCTTTTTTCTCTTTTTATTCTATTTACAGCAATACCTGTTGAAATAAGCAGTACTTTTTTTCTCCTTAACTAGATTTGGAATTTTCCTTTCAGGACGTTCACCTTTCGGCTTCAAAGTACAAAGGAAAATTTTACCACATATTATTTTATTTTAGTACAATTTTTACTTTTTTCCTGTGTAAGGAAGAGTAGAAATGCAAAACTCTAAACATTGCACTTTAAGTATTGCTCTTTGCAGGAAAGCCACCAATGGAATTTAACACATCTCAATTAAAAGGAAAAGGTAGAGCTGGTTCTAGTTTTAAATGGTTTTGAAAATTATAACATTTGCATAGTTTTTGTGGATCAAAAATATATTTAAAAGAAAAGTCTGTGCAACAGTGCATCCAATTGAAATCTACACCCGTGTGGCAAAAACTTCCCATATTATTCTATACTGGACAAGAGAAACAATAAAATTCTGTTTAAAAAAAGAGGATGAGCTGTTGATGAATTTCAAAGTAAAAAAAAATGTGTGAACCCCACACTACTTCCTTTTACGTTTAAGTTTCGTAATATATGCCTCTTAAGTTTTGAAATAATGCCTTAGAGTGAACTAGATATCAGTTCAAACCTTTACACCCCTAGTTTTTAGCGAATCAATCTAAAAAAATGTTTTACAATGATTTATCTGCTAAATATCGGCGATTGTAACATCCTTTAGTGAATTATTCGCAAAATATCGCCAGTAGCGACAAATTGAATCCAAGTTCGAAAATAATTTTTTTCGCCAAATTTATCGCCAACTTGGCGATATGTAGCCGAAGAATTTTTATTGAAATTTTAGTGAAGTTTTTTTCGTGATCACAAGACTTCCTTTACAACGAAAAAGGAAGACGTTTTGAGAGATACTGAAATCAGGTTAGGGCGCAGCGCCCTTCTAGAAATACTCGTGGAAAACATTATAATATGTATGCACACAGAAGAGAGAAAGAGAAGGTGGAGGAGTGAATTATGCATGTTATTTATTAGTAGAATTTCATTCGGGAAGCTTAGAAGTGACATTGGTAGAAAATACTATATGCGTGTTTCGGAAATTGTGTTTCTCCGGATGAGTGATACAACGAGGTGTAACGAAGGACTACTACACATACAAATTGGTACGAAATATATTGAAAAAAAAAAGCAACGTTTGGAAACATCGGTGTTTGAAAACATCGATTTTTTTGGGGGGCCGCTGTTAGGTGTGAGGTACGAAGGCAAAACATCGATGTTCCAAGACGTCGATTTTTTTAAATTTTTTTTTTATAAATTTCTGACACATTTGAATGTTTAGTTACTTCCCATTACAAGAGTCTCTTTATATCACTCAATTAGATACATCTTGTCTCCTGGAAAAACATCAACCATAAGATATCGATATCAATTAAGAAAGCTTTTATTAAGGAAAATGTTGATTAATTATATAACTTTTTTTTTTCGTCGCATATTTTTGTAAATTTTTTTTTGCTGAAATGTAAAACATCTACGGAAAAAGCATCAAACACGACGATGTTTAAAAATAATTGACAATAATTTATCGTTAGTCACTATAAAAATAAAACTTTTTCTCAAATTGGTTGATATTACAGTAGTGGTTAAAGAAAGATGAATCTTTTTTATCGCATATTTCTATTGTTTTTTGCTGCAATGTAAAAAGGACATCGAAGGAAGAAAAAAAAACATTGAGCGTGAATCAACGATCATTAAAAGACCTCAAAAAAAACGGCGGAAGCAAAGTAGAGATGTTTCAGAAACATCGAGAGCCAAACATCGTTAATAACACAGGCCAACGATGAAAAAACTTTTTTAATGAAAATACCTTATTCTTATGTTGTTTAGGTTGCTGAATCCAAATATGATGCTTAAAAAGTTGTATCACCCACCATTTATTCACATTTTATAGTTACATTCATGAAATAAAGAAACATTTTTAGAATTTAACAGCTTTTTCATAGTTAAGATAACATGAAAAAATAGGTCTAATGAACAAAGATGATGTTGGCAACACTGCTGAAACACATGCTACAACATGATGGGGGATTACTGTTGGTCACTTCACCGGGAAGTTCAGTAAGCTATTCATCGCAGGAAAAGCTACACAAGAAGCTTCAAGGAAAAAAGGGAAAGAAAATATAAAGCAATTCCAGTTGACAAGTGAACCTTGTATCATCACATAAAATTACTATTCCAAGTATTTTACTGTAAATACAAACCATTTTTACGATTCTACAGTGTTTCATTGATTTCCCTATATACTGTAAATGGGTATTAGACTATATAATAAAATACATTTTGCTTGGAAACTAAGGGTGATACATAAAAACTACAAGCAGATTTGGATTCAGCACATAAACATCTATCAAGATCAGCTATTAAAATTAAAAAAGTTTTCAAAAAGGTTTTTTTTGTTGGCCTGTGTAATCATAGATTTTTTTTTCAATGATTTTAATATTGCAACTTCTGATTAAAGATGAAAACTTTTCAATAAGTATGCTTAGCGCATATTTTTCTTTGGCTTTCTTTGCTGGAACATAAAACATCGACACCGAACCCAAAACATCGATCTTATAAAAGCATCGACTCTCAAACACCTTTAAATAAAACATCTTTGTTTCCAAAACATCAACGGCGCAGTACTAGTCACTGTATGTTTTAATTTGTAACCCTTGACGTTTTAATTTCTAACATCGATGTCGCACCCCTAGTCCCATACTGCCGTGGGCAGGTAAAGGGCAGTAACTGCAAATTTTTCGATTTTCATTTTTTTGCATTTTTGAAATCTATGTTACATTAGTTTTATGGTACAAGCATCTTTTTTTGATTTCCGATGAAAAAAAACTTTTTTAACCAATGGTAATTAGCAGTAACTGCATTTTTCGTTGCTGTGAGCAGGTAAACAGCAGTATCTGCATGTCTGCAGGATGAACATAATATGAATCGCTGTGCAAAAATTGCATCAAGCCGCAAAAACCGTTTTCCTTTGTACCTAAACTGAGCGAAAGTAGGGGTGCCCTAATAGGAGGTCACGGGAGGTCATTGGTTGCACTTGAATGTTCCCAAGGGGGTGTTTTATTCCTTTATGGGGTGAATCAGTGTTAATATCAAAGCAGACTTAAGAGATATAAATTGGCGCTACCACTTGGCGATATATCGCCAAGCTTTTGGTCGCCAAGTGCTTGTCGCCAACTGGGAGACCTATCGCCAAATTGGCCACAAATTTGGCGAAAAAAATTGAGTTTGGGTTCAATTTAGCGCTATTGGCGGTATTTTGTGAAAAAATCCACTGAATGATGCTAAAATCGGCGATATTTAGAAAATGAATCGGTGTAAATCATTTTTTGCATTGTTTCGTTGCACATTAGGGGCGTAAATGTTTGAATTGTTTCTTGCTCATTCCAAGCACTATTTTAACACTTACGGCATCTACTAAGAAATTTACACATAAAAAGTAGTGTGGGGTCCGTACCAGATTTTTTTCTTTCAAATAAAGTTTCTCTCCACTAGCAGACACAATATTTTTCGCGATTTCAAAGATACACAAGCCAAACTTGGCAGACGACAAACAAAAATGCAACAATGAAATGATTTTATTTACATTGTTTTGTTTTCTTTTAATTACAGTTGCTTTCATTCTAACAGACGATAGTTTTTGCAGTTTAATCTTTAGCTGTTGCAATTTTAATAGTACTATGAAAAAAATCGTCAGCACAACAAGCATTTCAAGCGCTCTTTTTCTCAAAGTGATTTCTTGTTTTGATGCAAAGTACAAAGCATTAGCTGATTTGTAGTTATTTTAAAACATCTGGTGTGAACGCCACACTAATTCCTTTTACGTTTAAATTCCATAATAAATGCCTCAAGTGTTAAAATAATGCATTAGAGTGAGCAAGATAACAACTCAAATATTTACACCCTCAGTTTGTCACGAATCAATGCAAAATAATGTTTTACAATGATTTATTTTCTAAATATCGCCGATTTTAACATGATTCAGTGAATTTTTCGCAAAATGTACCCAATAACGCCAAATTGAATCCAAATTTAAAAAAAAAAATCATTTTTTCGCCAAATTTGTCGCCAATTTGGCGGCAAACACTTGGCGATCAAAAGTTTGGCGATATATCGCCAAGTAGTTGCATTAAATCATATCACTCAATCTGCATTGAAATTAACATTGATTTACCCCACAAAGGGGTAAAAGACCCCCTTGAGAACATTCGAATGCAACCACAAGGAGAGGTGCACAACTAGACCGCCCTCAGAGCCTACATACCAAACTAGAAGCTTCTACGGCAAAAAGTTTTTGAGTTATGCGACAGGCATACATACATACATACGCACATACATACAAACATACATACGCACATACATACAAACATACATACATACGCAAATACATACATACGCACATACATACGTACATACAGACGTCACGAGAAAACTCGTCTTAATTAACTGGGGTATGGTCGAAAAGGATATTTCGGCTGTTTATATGTTAGTAGGTACATATGCACGTACTGATAGGTCGAAAAAACTACTCAACATTCATTCGGGGGTGAGCAAAATCAAAATTTAGACCAAATTTTGAGTCAAATTTTCTTTGTGATCACAATACTTCCTTTACTAAGTAAAAGGAAGTAAAAATGGCTAAAAGTTTTGCTTCATATTTTGCATAATACAATACAGTTTCATTATACAGGGTGTCCACTCCAATCGTGGACCAATAGCTAATTTCTAAACCGTTAGAGATAAGCATATAGTTCATTTAGGAAAAAATCTCCAAATTAAGAAAGGAATTTTGGGTCTATTCAATGTTTTTCAAAAAATCAAATTTTGAAAGAGTTACGAAATTTAAATTTTTATACAGCCCCCCAGTCCTATCAATCATATTTAGTAAAATATTCTTGACACTGTAACGTTTAAAACTAAAAAAAAATCACTCCTCTACGACAAAAATTGACCGAGTTATGACGTTTTGAAAAATCAAGATTTTGAAGGATTTCGCATACGGTCCCTTAAGTGATCTCTCGATGACGTCATGAAATAATGCAAAATCTTGATTTTTCAAAACGTCATAACTCGGTCAATTTTTGTCGTAGAACAGTGATTTTTTTTATGTTTTAAACGTTACAGTGTCAAGAATGTTTTACTAAATATGAATGATAGGACTGGGGGGCTGTATAAAAATTTAAATTTCGTAACTCTTTCAAAATTTGATTTTTTGAAAAACATTGAATAGACCCAAAATTCTTTTCAAAATTTGGAGATTTTTTCCTAAATAAACTATATGCTTAACTCTAACGGTTTAGAAATTAGCTATTGGTCCACGATTGGAGTGGACACCCTGTATTTTTTAATTATATTTCGCGTTCGTTTATATTAAATCTATATCAAGTGGATACGCGGTATTTATGTATATTTTTAAATAAAACATATCATTCTCAATGCAATAATATATTTCGTAATAACATATCTACTCCGCATGTAGTCGAATATGTAATTACTGGACATTTAGTAGCATACTGTGCAGTTACTGCCGACTGCCAGTCAATTCCGCATGACAATTAGAGTGAAAAGGGCAGGTAAACGGCAGTATCTGATTTACCTCTCTCTGCGCTTGCAAAATCGAAATTCAATCGATTACCCAAAAAATATATCGGTATAAACATATAGTATCGCCTATGTTCGAAGTTCAATGTTCCATAGATGTTAGTGGGAAATCAAAAACGCGTTTCTTCAAATATCTCGAAAACTCATTTTTGCAGATACTGCCGTTTACCTGCCCACGGCAGCATAGCTAAACAGACTTGCTTTCCCACGTACCAACATCAATTTTCTAGCATCTAATCAATATTCTCCTCATCAGGTAATATTGCAATTGAGGTCAAATATGCCTTGTTATGTTCAGTACTCAGTTTCCGCATTTAACACTGATTTTTGAAAACAACTGTATCATTTTACGAAATACAGTGAACTCTCATTTATACACCGCCTCATTTATACGCCTTTTTCACTTATACGACCATTTTCAATAGTCCCAGCGCATTCCGTAGCAAAATAATGATAATATCATTTGTTTATGCGTCGCTCTTAAGATAAATATTTCACTTATGCGCCGATTTTTTCGTAAAATGTACAAAAAAATAATTTTCTTTAAAAAATAAGCATGTTTCGTCAATTTCCTCTTTAATCTTCCGCCTTTATTGCTCACGGAAGGCATTTTTTCCGCATGAACTAGAGTTCGGAAATTGACAATTATCAATTATGCATCGATTTGAAATGATTATAATTTGTGATTAGGTATGCTACAATTTTTGTTTTCTATTCATCATAGTAGTTACGTTACAGTAATTGGCAAACCATAGTAATATGTCCTTTTTCTGTAGAAACAATCTTATTTATGCCTTCATTAGAGCTTATCTTGAGTTTTAGATCTTTAAATAGGCTTGTTCATTTATGCGTCTCTCTCACTTATGCGCCTTTTTCTGTTGGACCCTTGGGCCGGCGCATAAGTGAGTTTACTGTAGATAAGTAAAAAATAAATAAATGATCAAATAAAGTAACTGCATCTTTTTAACAATGCATGTAATATAACTCTTCCATTAAAAAAATTCTGTAATCGTTTTCAAAAAAAAAAGGGGGGGGGGCATAAAAATAAACAATACATCAAAATCAATACATTTTAACAAAAAAATCGTTTTAGCTCTTTTTTTTTTTTTTGGAGGGGGGAATAAAACGAAAGAGCCTCAGACATTATTTTCCCACGTTGCCAAAAATTGTAAATAAATACATTTCAGAGAATGAATAAATCGAAAAAAATCTTCTTGACCAAGTAATTTTCTTAAAAATCGTTTGCTCAGCTCTGTTTGTTAAAAATAAATCTCTCAAAATGTCATTTTAGTTTCCATTCACCAAAAGAAAAAAATAGTTAAAACTTTATGATAATAAAAGCTAAAATAAAAGACACAAAAACAAAAATTCTTTCGTTTTCCATCCCTATCCAAGGTTAAGTCTACGAATTATGGCATTTCAATTTTTATTAATAACTTTTTTTCTTGGCTTGAAACCAATAATTGACAAGGTATTTCAAATATGCACAATTTTTCTATTTTTTGGTTCCAAACAGTAGTGTTTTTATGTTGTTGTTCTCTGAGATAGAACTGCTTGAAAATTCCCCGTTGGCGTTACAGTTCAAATTTTTTGACTTGCTCAAAAAATGCTCAAAACTCCTTAACGATTGGTTAATTTTCAAGAAAACGGTCATAAAAATGTCGATTTTTTTAATCCTTGAAAAAAAAAGAAAACATATAAATGAGTAACAAAAACATTCGCTTTTAATTTTTGATTTGTCTTAGCTCGAAATTTAAAAAAAAAAAAAAAAAAGGTTTTTTTTTTGGGGGGGGGGGAGCCAACATTCAGGGTTATTATGACTTATTGTTTGCTTTCCAGCAAAAATGGAAAATGAAAAAAAATGTTTTAAACATTGAAAAAGTGTATTAAATATCTTTTGTGCAAAATCAAAAGTAAAATGTTTTCGAGTGAAACAGACGAATTAGTTTTATTCTTATTGGTGCGTTACTACGAGAACACTCCAGCCCAAAAAAGTCACGGGAGCGAGAAATAAAGGGCGGTAATTTAGCTTATGGTTTTGACGGCAGCCAGTGGGAAGGAGTTAATGTAGCTAAATCAAAAACAAAAGGTTTCATCAAGAGCTTTTTCCAGCTAAGTATGTTTGGAGCAAATCCGAGTTTTATTTTTTTATTTTTTTTTCCTTTAAACTATTAAATATTGAAAGAAAAATTGTTAAAATCGAATAGTGAAATGTGAGAATGAGATATCCTCGCCGAGATCTTTCAAACAAAATAAGTGTTCGAATCGGACTCTTCACTCAAAAATCATTCAGTGGATAGACAGGCTTTTTCCCCAACTCAAAATCCTACATTCCAACATTAAATTTTTCAATACGCATTTAATTACTTTAATCATTTATTTTTTTTATTTATTTGTTACTTTTTTAGATTACACTAAGCCTTCTTTCATGCTTTTTTTCTTTTTCCTCTATTTTTTACTGGAAAGTAGGCTAAAAACCAGACCCAGATTCACATACCTGCAAAACCCTGTGGTGCGGGAAGGATGACGTCACTGAGGGGTGCACTGCCTTACAAAAAACAAAAAAAAATTAAAGAATTAATGAGCAAATACTAAAAGTTGAGCATATTTTTGCAGTTCTCTAGTACAAAGTTGAGGAAATTAGAAACTCAGTATGTAATATTAAGAAAGATCTACAAATTTCTCAGAATGTTGTACTTAAAAATCGACTGAAAATAAGAGAAGGAAATCAAATTTATACAAAATTATCTATGAGGTACGTGGCTCCCTTGCTCCTAAGGAATTTAGGGGCAATTTTTAAAACTGGAATGATTGGGAAAGAAAAGTGAGCCAGTAAGGCCAGAAATGTAAAACATGTCAAAATCGGAACAAAAAGTAGTAAGAGAGTCACCAAATGTGTATCAGATGAAAGAGGATAAAACATTTTAAAAAGTAAATAATTCGAAGGAAAACCAAAGAGAGTGGGACCGCCAACAATAAAAAAAAATCTTAAATTAAAAAGCATATTAAAGACGTGATGACGACTAATGATTAATTTTTAAACTTCTAAGTTCATATTTGAAGAGAAAAAAGAATTTGAATAAAAGCTTTGTAGAGGGAGGGAAAGTGAAAAATTCGCTTAAAATTGGATTAAAGAGCTTGAATTCAGGAAACGTTGCGTTTTGTGTACATTTACAGCACAGTGCAATTCATTATGTAATACAAGTTTCACACCCCTCTTCTTGTAACTGATACTAAAAGGAGAGAAAGCCAGCTTTCCATGCTGAAATTAAATTTATTTCTGGTTTAATTTTGCTGCTACAGGCTAAAAACCAAATTAGTGAAATTATGTCATTCTAAATACGTGGTCATTTAAGGAAAATCCAGCATTTTTGTCGAGTTAGTTGAGTGGTTTGAGTATTCAAAAATGAAGGAAGTAAATCTTTTCATGTTATCCTGAAAGCTGAAAAGTATTTAAATCATCCAAATTAAACAGAAGGGGGAGAAATCGTTCAAATTATAGTACAACCTATAAAAGGACAAGGCAAAATTGGAAAAAAAAGCATTGCATCCAAAACAAACAAAGGTAAAGAGAGTAAATACATGAAGTTTTAAAAAACGCACTTAAAACTTTCACAGAATTTCAGAAATACCAAAATATTTGGTTTAAGCAGGCTGCCGAGCGTTGTTTTGTTTGATCAGTTCGAATGAATAAGAATACTATATTTCGGTTCATCACTTTAAAAATCATTTTTAAAAAGATTAAAATCAAGAAACAAAAAAGATTTGGTGAAAAGGCAAAAATAACTTCGAAGAAAAATTCGAATTTTAAAAAAAAAGGCAACAGTCAAGCAAATATTTTTAAAAAATCTAAAAATATCAATGGGAAAAACTTGAAAAAATACGGAACAAAAGCTGAATCATTAAGCTAGCTAAGGCGATTTTAATGAATTTAGAAACCCTTTAAAAACCAGGATCTTACTCAAAAACATTCTTGAACATTTTTTACATTGATTAAAATTAAAGTTGGTTGAAATTCAAACAATGTGAATAACTAATTTACCTGCTGTTTTCGTACATAACTTATAATTAAAAGAATTTTCCAAAGATCAGGTTCCACTCAACTTCTTAGAAGCGCTTAGACAAGTAATTGAAATATCTTAAAATTACGTCACAAATAAATTAATGAAAACACTGAAGCAAATGAATTTAAAATTTAAGGAAAATGATTAAATCAACTAAAAGCATACTTGAGTCATTCCA
Organism: Uloborus plumipes; assembly: GCA_038373865.1. Lineage (NCBI taxonomy): Eukaryota > Metazoa > Arthropoda > Arachnida > Araneae > Uloboridae > Uloborus > Uloborus plumipes. Next base: position 61,174 of record JAXGGA010004420.1, on the reverse strand, counting down.
TATTAAATTAACAAATGGGTTGTGCTGCACCATTTTTTGGTTTTGATGAAATTCGGTGGGTAATATGCACCAATATTATGTACTTCGAAACTGTTTTATATAACCTTTTTTTTTTTTTTTTTGGCTCTGCGGATGAGTAAAATTTTGCACATTCGATATTTTTTAAAGCTCTAGTAACTTTATTTAAATTAGCAGGAAGACCAAATATGGTTTATTTTAAATCTGAAAGAATGAACTTTTATTTGCGCATAAAAATAATATTTATGATAATGTAACGATGAATTCCTGTCCGAAAAATAAATTGTGCAAGTAATTCGTGCAGAGTCTTCTTCCGCAGATGAAGACCAAGAATCTTTACCACCTGTAACTAATCAGCAACTACACCCACCCCCCAAATATTTTACTACACGCAGTGCCTGAAAATATTGAAACAGTTAAAGCCTTGTTATTTAATTGCGTTTACAAACTAGGTTACTTTGTAAGATGTGACAAGAAAAATAACTTTGAGAAGTCAAACATAACTTCCTTGTTTACATAACTATCTTACAGTTTTGCATAAGATACGTATTTTTTTTTTTTGTTTTAATTTCCCAAAATACAGAACGTATAGAAATGGTTACTTGTATCAAACTCTTCGCTTGAAAAGCAATTGTTAGGTAAATAAATAGCAATATTTATGAGAGCGTGTTTAAACAGCCAAAAAATAAAATCGAAACTTTGACTTTATTGAACATGCATAGGAGAAGTTACACAATACTTCATAATATCTCAAAATGTGATGATTAAAATATTGTTTCTTTTCTTTCAGGTTCCACTGTTCGTTGTGACTCTTCTTCTGTTAGTGGACTTCATAGCAATGGATAAATATGGTGGCGGAGGAAGATACGGCGGCGGTGGAATAGGTGGAGGTGGAATAGGAGGATACGGTGGAGACTATGGAGGTGGAAAGTACGGAGGAGGAGGAATTGGTGGTGGTAGATACGGCGGCGGCGGAATAGGTGGAGGAAGATACGGTGGAGGCGGAATTGGTGGAGGAAGGTACGGTGGAGGCGGAAAGTATGGAGGAATTGGTGGAGGAAGAGGAATCGGAGGAGGAGGAATTGGAGGAGGTAGATATGGTGGCGGTGGTGGCGGCAGATATGGTGGAGGAAAATATGGCATTTAAATATCCTGTTTTTGCTCTGTATTCTGATATCGTTGTGCCACCGAACCATAAACTGATTGAATTTGATGTTCTTATCTCTTTGAGCAAGTGATAAAAAAAGAGGTGAGAAATAAACTACTTAGTTCTTCAAATCGCTAGAAATCGCTATTGATGTGTGTTGTTACGTTGCAAAATCACTTATGCAAAATCTATGTTTTTAATTTATTATTATGAACATTTCTTGCATACAATTGTATGTCATACTTTTGCTTCCTACCAAGAAATTCGATTGAGTAGAGCCATATTGAATCAAATATACGAATGCTTCTAGCACTTTGTTATCAGAACTATTAGTTTTAGAAGAAATGGTTGTATGTTTAAATGTATTTGCCAACAAATAAAGAGAAACCAAGAATCTCAATTGCTGTAAATGCTATTATAAAAGATAACTTTCAAAAAAAGAATCTCCATTGAATGGAATTCATTACAGTAAATGTATTGCAGTCTTTATAACGCATAATTCTTGTACTTAACAAAGCACTCATTAGACATTTTTATTTAAGTTTATATTGAATAATTTTTCCAAATGTCATGTTAAGGACTCATTTTGTACAGACTGCATTTGACATCTCTAAAATTAAAAATATGAAAAGGTGAATTAGTTTCAGTGTATTTATTTATTTTAATGTGCATTTTACTGTTTCAGAACAAAAGAGGAATTACATTATTTTTTGGCAATATCTATTTAAACAATTCAAGCAAATCGGAATTGAAATCTACTATGAAAAATATTTAGCGGATAATTTAGGATTTAAAAATACGCTTGCTCATGTGTATGTGGGAGTACAATGGCTTATCTTTGTCCAGAGTTAAAATGCATTATGTTGACGGAACAAAGAAAGAGATTACATACACTATACATTTATAAATCAAGTATGTAAATTTTATGTTGTAACACAAACTACTTTTTTAAAATGGTGTTGAGTTTGTTCAAGTAAAAAGCAGGTTTTACCGGGGGATGTTAAACTTTGGCTTTAACCGTAGGAATAGTTGTAAAAACTATGGAAATTCTTTCATTGGAAAAGGTGCTATTTATTCAATGCATGTATATTGATTACTTATTTATAAATGACAATCACACCTACTGTCAGCATTAAAATTATTTTTAGGTATCATTGGGTAAACTATAAATATATTCTGTAATCAAGTAGCCCTTGGACAAGACACAGAACGTAAGATGTCTCCTGACTGTAAATTGCAATGATTTTTTTATAAATAAAACGAGCTGAATTTCCATGTTATTAAAAAATCATCACAGAGTTAAAGTTTATGTTTGCAATTCAATTTTAATTCACTTTTTGAAAATATTTTTGCTTTAAATAATTCCTGGCGAAATGTGTGCCAGTCAGTCTAGCTATCTACCTCCAATAACGTTTTTGGTAAGCAATCTGATTAAAATATTTTTTTTCTTTTAACTTTTCCGTTCAAATGATCTGGGCTCGGACACCACCTCCTATAAATCAGTAATTCATAATTTTCATTTGAAAAACTTCATGTTAAATTTTAGATACTCAAAAAAATATAATATCGTATTCATCTGGCCTGTTGGATCCCCTACTTCTTCACGTATCGAGTTTATGTGGGACTTTAAACAGAAAATTGCACGGCATGCGCCGTTGATGGAATTAGTGGCGCGATAAATGTGGTACGAGAAGAAGAAAGACATGTACGATACTTTTAAGCTTGAGCCTTCGCCACTTCACCAGTACCCCCTCGTACATTCATGGCATAGGTGACCCAACGGACTACTAAAACCTCCATTCGACTTAGTTCCTGTAATTACGATTTCTTTCTTTTGCGTAAATTTATAATCACTTCCTTGCATCTATGCTGTCCTCATGTATGTAAAATATTCTTCTGATCACTCCATCTTGACGCGTCGACTTTTTTATAATAGAGTGCTTGTTCTGGTGTACTAAATTTCAGAAAGTTTGTTCTGAATTTGTTTAACCCGTTACCGCCCAGTCATCTGTTTTAGATCACCTCTTTTCAGACCCTTTCACTGAAAACAATAATTTTTTATCATTTCTTATTGGCTGGTTTCCTTACACATGTGGCTGCACCCCTAAGAACTTGCTAACCTTTCTTTTCGCGGTCTGTCTAGCAGGTAGCGTCTAAAGTTTGTCATGTTGCAGATTTATAGTGTAGTTTTCAATTCTAGGTACAACAGAATTTTTTTTCATTATATGGGCAATTCCACAAAAAGTGGTCCTAACACACCAAATTTTTTCACCCCATAATACAAAAATAAACCTTATTTTTTGACAAAAAAATATCTACTCTTTTCGATTCCAGCATCAATTTTAAGATAAAATTTTTCTTTTCTCACATTTTAGCCTTGTTTAATAACATTGAGACAAATTCAAAAAAAAAAATGCATTGTTAGTAAAAAAATGTAAGAGAATTTTTTTCACCTAATAATCAATTTTTTCTGGAAAAACTATCAAATATCATGAACTCAGATCCTTTAGTATGATTATATCTCATATATTTTGTAATAAAGTGTTTCATAAGTTTTTAACCCCTCAAAATATGCAGGTTACTTTTTTTTGGTCACACACGTAAGGCAAAAGAAAGAAAAGTTTCCCCCCAAGGTCTAATTAGGGGACTAAAAGAAAACTATATCATATCATAAATTAACTTGATACATAACACCTGTAACCTGACTTACATCTTCATCCATTAGGCAGAAACGTTTTAACGAGGCTCTTTAGAACTGTCACACACGTAAGGCTTTTGAATGGTTTACCTTAACCCTTCACTGCACGGTGTGCCAGATCTGGCACAAACCAAATAAACCCTCATATATTCCAATGACTTTTTAAATGCAGTTAAACTGAGTTTTACGCCCCTTCTGGAACATTGCCATAACAGTTTAGTGTGATGTTTATGCACTAGTTAGTTCACTAGTCTAGGTATTACAGTTCTTGCTTTTGAAAAAAAGAGTGTCTGCATTTCCGTTAGAAGTGTGTTTAGTCATTATTTCCCTTGTTCTAAAAATGTTTTAATACACTTAGTGGCAAATTTGTTTTTACACTTATGGCACAAAACGCATTGTAGATTATTACTTATCGGTATACAAAGCATATGCTATGTGCTTTGTGCCATATGTAGAACAAACAATTAAAACATCATTTTTGGTGCACATTTTTAAGATAAATTTTTTCTTCATTTTTCCTGAACTCAGAGTTATTAAAAGGTAACATATGACTTTTTTCATGAAAATATAAAAAAATCGTGCAGTGAAGGGTTAAGAGTCAGGTCTTTGTTTGAGAAACTTTCCCAGGAACCGATTCTTTTAATTTAAACTTTTTTGTTAATCTCCTCTGATTACATGTAACATGTTATATAAATAAATTTTAAAATAACCTATATATAATTCGTATACAAATGAGAATTAATTTCGTCTTCATTCTTTATTTTGTGAACACATCTTTGCAATTTAATTATTTACTAGCGGCGTTGTCCAACAAAATCAGATCTTTCGTTTAGGGCAAAAAATCAAATATTAAACAAGTGGTTCCGTCCGGAACTGAACGAGCCTACTTTCCCGTTTGCCAATTTCAAATTTCAAATTTGGTAAAATATTCATCCGAAAGATAATGGGTACGTGTGGGAGGGGGGGGGCAATTCGAAAAGTCAAACATGAGAATGAATTGTCCTCGCCGAGATCTTTCTAACAAAAAAGTTTGTTCAAATCTGACTGTTTAACTCTAAAGTAATTAGCGAGGAACCAGTTGTTTGAGCGGTTTAAAGTTAGGTACTTAAATACTATAACATGTAACGGAACCATTTATGCCCCGACGGAAATTATATATGTCCCACTTATCCCATTTATGCCCAGTGTCCTGAAAACGGGACGCTTGTTAGTTACTGCATACAAAAACCTGTAATGGGTATATCCTTTTACTAAAGCTGTTTTTCACAAGTTAAATAGTCCTTCTTCTTGAGAAAACCAGTTAGAGCCACTATTTGGACATCAGAGTTTATTTATTGACAGCTATTTTCAGACAAATCAGTCAAGCAACGATCCAGCATGGGTAGCCACAGAAAGTAAGTTTTTTTTTGCGAACTTATTTTTCATAAAATTAAACTATTTTAAAATGATTTGCTTAAAATTGATCACAGATGCCTTCTGTAATGTTACTTTGCAAAAGTAAAGTCAAGTAAGGTCGTATTTTGCTCACATATCTGCAAAATATCCCATAAACAGGAGTTAAATAACTTAATAAATATGGCAACGGCGAACTATTTTAAACCTAAAATGTATGTAAACCATTCCAAGTAAGAGTTTTAAGCAGATAAAAATTGAAAAAAATTGTCAAAAAAACTTGGCTATAAATGGGTTATATTGATTTAGTATTATGAATCCTAAACTGCTGGAATCATGTTCTTTGCTGAGAGAGCGACAAATGATACCTAAGATCAGAAACAGTTTTCTTAGGGGTATGACCCTACTGCTTGTCAAAACATAATACACGGTATATGTTGTTTGATGTATTTTCAACTAAAAAAAAAAAACAAAAAAATATGCATAAATTTAATTGTTAAATCAGTTTGGGACATAAAGGGTTGAGGAAATCTGAACAATCTTAGTTAATAACCCACGCTAAGTAAGATGAGCATTTATGCAGCTCTCGTCTTAAGAAGAGTTACGGTCTTTTTCGTTCTTTTTATTCAGACGTTAATTTAATCAGCTTCGTCGCAATTTACTCCCAATATTTCCTATTTGAGTATTATATACTGGGGCAGTTTTCGACGAGTGTACAGCATGATTTTAATAAGCGTTTTTTTTTCTGTTAATTTTGCTTGCAGTCCATTGATGTATTTGCAAAAATAATATTTAATCGAACATTTCAATAAAAAAAAATATTTTCTATTAATTTATAATTTTTGGTCTAAAATTTCTGGAAAATGAAAAAAAAATGAACATTGAAAAATAAATGCTTTCCTTCGAATAATGAGATTAATCTTTCAAAATACAGAGAGGAAAAATCACACAACTTCATGATATTGACTTCAATATGATTGTGAACGTAAAACATTTTCTTGTTAGTTAATGCACTACGGAAGATTTAATAAAAATAAATGCCATACTTATTTCTTATTGTATCGGAACGCATTTGGTTTGTATATTAAGTTTAATTTATTGTTTCTTAATCAGAAGTTTTGGAATACTAACTATTCAAAGTGCATTTACGCCAGTTTCGCTATTACTGCATGCACAAAATTGCTTTCACGCGGAATTCTTTTCAACTTTGCTGTAGGAATGTGAACCAGAATTCCTCGCGCTCTTTTACAAGATTCTTAGCTTCTGAATTACGTTCACATCGCTAAGATTAAGAACTGTAGTTTGTTATTCCTTGTAATATAACACCGAGTGATGCATTTAAAAGAATAAAATTGAATGAGATGTCAAAATGAAACTTATAAAACTGAGTTTTTTTTCTTCTAAGTACACCGTTCTTTTGTACATATTCAACAATATTAAATTTAACAAATTACAGGATGACGTATGTGAAAATTTACAAACTAAGCCACATGGGCAAACATTACATTTTTGTATATACAGAAAAACAAAAAAAAAAGGAAAAAAATAAATAAATATCTATGTATAAAAGAAAAATATTTATTTGCAGGTAATGAAAAAATATAATAGATAAATAAATAATTTTTAAAAATATAATAAGAGAAAAAAGAGCATAAATTAATTAAATAATAATAAAAGAAATAATAGTAAAAAAGATAAAAATAAATAACTGAATAAATAAATAAAAAATAAAAATAAATAAATGAAATAAAATACATAAATGACTAAATAATAAAAAAGAAAAAGGTGCAATTAATATTATTAAAAAAAATATAGATATATATATAAATTATTTAAAAAGAAAATAATACTGATAAAACTGAGTTTGGAGGACTTGCGTTTCAGGAAATGACTGGGTCAGCCAGAGAGGCCCTATTAGTGTGCAAATATGACACTTATCACCATCTTCAATCTTTGAGTAGTCATATTTTAATGATAATCGCCTCCAAAATCGAAAACTAGTTCCTGGAATTTAAATAATGTCGCTTCAATATAAGCCGACAGTAACTGCATACGACATAACAAATGCCAATTACTGCGTAGTTCTGTCAAATGGTATGAATAGTTATAATTATATCACATTCCTATGTCGTTTTCATAAACGTGCAGCTTTCTAACAGGTTCAAGGTCGCAATATAATCCAATCGGATTATATGATTGGATTTTAATTTTTAAAATCTGTACACTACCGTACCTTTGTTTTACCTTTCTTTAAATTATATCAATGCTTAGCTATATTTGAACTGCTTGGGGCACCAAATGATTATCTGAAACAAACTTTCTCACCCAGAGCCAAAAACAGTTTCTCCAGAAGTTCTGTTTTTGGAACCAAAAAATACGTTGGCCAATGTAGTTCGAATAACTTCTTCAATAATGTCGTCGCCGCTTAATCGGGTAACGGAAAAACGAAAACCCCTCTTATACGAATAAAATGTCTTGGAACCGATGCCATAGACGTAGTGTTAAAGATCCCGGCTTTATCGAGTACCCCGTTTAATCGAATAATATTTCTTGGAACCGACAGTCTTCGTTTAAGCGGGGCCGACAGTAGTTCAATGCTGCTAGTAACCGGCTAGTTACTATTTAAACCAGTTTAGAATTATACATAACTCAATTTCGTTGAAATAAGGAATAGCACATTGACATTTTGAGCTATCGAAATGATATTTTTACACTTTGGATCGTTTGACCCCGAACTTCCAGCGACATTGATTATGAATTCCCTGGTCGTTATCTGATGACTTGCTCCAACATTACTGCAACACCTGTGTCAGGTTTCCGTAAAATGTTTCGCTAAGGGATATCCGACATCCTGCAATTCCCCCTCTTTCCGAACAGGAAAAGAAAGTGAGATATAAATCCCTGCCTTTAAAAGCTGCTGACGCCATTTAAAAAAAAATTGCCAGAGTAGTTGCTTGAAAATGAACCGTTACGTAAGTTATACTTTACTTCTGAATTTTTTTTTTTTTTTTAATATACTTTTATTAGTTTCACATGTGAGTTTGTATGTATGTATGTATGTAACTATGAAAAAAAGATAAAATGCACGTTCTTTGCAAATATAAAACTAATATATTTAATAATATTATTAATACTAAAGGCTAAACTATATTACATGTTGATGTATTATAAGTTCATGTAAACTTAGCAGATGTTCAATAGTTTTGAAATTGAGAGGGAAATCAGTTAGAGTATCATGAAATATAATTAAAAAGCGTATTTTTTAGTTTTTTTATTAAACTATAATTTAAATTATTAGCAGGTAAAATACTGAACAAAAATTTGGGAGATAACAAATAAATAAAAATCTTTATATATATAAAACACAAACTCCAAAATATGTGTTCTCGGGTTAAACGCAAAAACTACTGGACCGATTCCGTTCCAATTTTTAGAGTAGGTGCTAGTTTGCTCTGGGAAGGTTGTTAGAACAGGTCGGAAAAAAATTCAATGAATAGTTATTTTTTCATTTGAAATCTAAATTTTAGACACAAAAATGGCTCTATCTAGAGAAATAATTATTTTTAATTTGGTTCTTTTGTCGTTGTATCATCCTTGTAACCCAATTAAGCCCTTGACGATGTTATTATTTCCAAGAAACGGCCATAAAAAGGGCCACATTAATTCAAGAAAATTACTCAAATAAAACTGTTCTCCCGCAATACAAATATTTATTTTCGGCTTTATATTATTTTAGCTTGAAATTTATCTGCTGTAGCCTGGAAATATCACGGGCACGAGATATAGCCCGTGATTTTGACGGAAAAGAGCGGGAAGGGGTTTAGAATGGACAAATATTTCCAGCTATCGTTGAGTATTAATATTGTCTGAGACTAGACACTTAATTACGGCACAAAATAATTTGAAAAGGACGCTCTAAATTATCTCTTATCTCTACTAATAATAAAGCTGAAGGTTTGTCTTTCTGTCCTTCTGTCTTTCTGTCTTTCCGTCTGTCTGTTACGCGCGTAGCGCCAAAACCGTTCGGTCGATTTTCATGCCACTTGGTACAAAATTAGTTTGTAGCATGTAGTTTTGCACCTCGAAGCGATTTTTCGAAAATTCCATTTCGTTCTTTTTCTATTCGAATTCTTAGCGGAAATTCGATAAAATAGGGAAGAAATATTTCACACACATTTTCAAGTCTTATGTCATTCGAAAGCTTGAAATTTTCTGCACAAAATGAAGTTTTTTCGAAGTTTCTACGATCATCAGGAGAGCTGTAACAACTGTTTTTAGAATCCCGAAATTCAAGGCTTACCTTCAGTAAAGCAAGCCAAACGATTCTAAAATGATTGAGCTCTGAAATAAAATTTGTTTGAAAAGAGAGATAAAATGAATTATTTTATCAACGGAAATCAACTTTTTATGTTGTTACTATGGTTACGTGTTCATACTTATTTTTGTTTCGTTCTTTTTCCAGGGTTGCCAGACGTAGTATTTTTGATTCTACGGTAGTATTTTTTCGGCCCAAATAAGGAGCACAGTATTTTTCTGGCAACCCTGTTTCCAATATACTAATAACTTAATTAAAAGACTTGGCGGATTTTTTTTTTTTTTTTTCATTTTCATAGATTTCGCATTTCAGCAACATTGATTTTGGCAACGTTTGGAAACAGTAGTATTTTGTAATATTTTTTTTTAGAGGAGGCGCAGTATTTTTTTGTTCCAATTCTCTGGCAACCCTTTCTTTTTTCCGGTGAAGATGCTTTGGGACCCTGCTTGGAGCGTTTTCAAAAAGTCAACTACGCAAAATAGCTAGGGTTACCACGCTTGGCGCGCCTATCGTTCATTTAGCGAGAAAAGGGTACCTAAAGCACAGTTTAACGAAATGTCGTATCAATTGCCATATTGCATCGTTTTTTTAAGTGTTTCATTTCGGAAAATGTATTGTTTTGTTTTTTAAGCTAGGAAAGAAAACTTTCTTCTTCTTTTAAACTTTGGTAAGATTTCTGTTGGTTTCTGTTATCAACAAAATTGTTCTTATTTTCTCTTTTGGCTTATTTTTCTCCATCTCCCTTGGGGTTGCATTCGAATGTTCCAAGAGGGTGTTTTACCCCATTTATCGGGTAAATCAGTGTTTTCAATGCAAGGTGATATGAATTGGTTAACAAAAGTGATATGAATTGGCGCGACCACTTGGCGATATATCGCCAAGCTTTTGATCGCTAAGTATTTGACGCCAAATTGGCGATTATTTCTTTTTTTTTTTTTTTTTTTTGATTTGGGTTTAATTTGGCGCTGTTGGCGATATTTTGCGAAAAATCCACTGAATGATGTTAAAATCGACGATATTTAGGAGATTAATCATTGTAAAACATTTTTTTGCATTGTTTCGTAGCAAACTAGGGATACAAATGTTTGAATTGTTATCTTGCTCACTCCAAGCACTATTTTAGCACTTAAGGCATCTACTAAGAAATTTACACGTAAAATTAAGTAGTGTGGGGTCCATATCAGATCTTTACATCACTTTAAAGGAATTATAGTTGAATAAAACTAAAATAGAGCATTTTTTCTGCTATATCAATTATTTTACAAATGCACTTTTAATTTTATACCACGGGCAAAGCCGTGCGGGTACCGCTAGTACTAATAATAAAGCTGAAGGTTTGTCTTTCTTTCTGTCCTTCTTTCTGTCCTTCTGTCTGTCTGTCTGTTACGCGCGTAGCGCCCAAACCGTTCGGTCGATTTTCATGCCACTTGACACAAAATTAGTTTGTAGCATGTAGTTTTGCACCTCGAACCGATTTTTCGAAAATTCCATTTCGTTCTTTTTCTATTCGAATTCTTAGCAGAAATTCGATAAAATAGGGAAGAAATATTTCATACACATTTTCAAGTCTTATGTCATTCGAAAGCTTGAAATTTTCTGCACAAAATGAAGTTTTTTCGAAGTTTTTACGATCATCAGGAGAGCTGTAACAATTGTTTTTAGAATCCCGGAATTCAAGGCTTATCTTCAGTAAAGCAAGCCAAACGATTCTAAAATGGTTAATGAAATGAATTATTTTATCAACGGAAATCAACTTTTAATGTTGTTACCATGGTTACGTTTTTATTACGTTTATTTGTTTCGTTCTTTTTTCATTAATAATTTAAAAAATGTATTTGTTTTTGTAGCAACCCAAACTCCAAGCCTTATTAAAATTAGTCAAATGAAATATAATAAAATCGTGATAAGATGGCACTTGTCAATCAAATGAGAAATTGAGTCCTTTCTTTAAAAAAGGTAGAGAAGGAAGAAACTGACGCGTACCATTTTTGTGAGTTTAGAGATATTTTGGCGATCTGACGAGTTGTGTAGAAGAGGGAAACATTGTTTAACTAAATGAGGTCAAAAAAGAAACAGCGTGATAGTAAACCATTCTAAATTTATCGTCTGGCAAAACATATTTTATTTCCTTTTTTTTTATTTCAATATAAATTGCAGTAAATGGCTTGAGTGAACGAGTTTGGCTTTTAATTTATCATTTGCTGGTTCATGTTTGTCGATGTTTATTGTTTTTATTATCATGGTGAAGAATAATGCACGAAATTTCTATTATTTTGTTTTTGAAGTTAGGAAAGAAAACTTTCTTCTTCTTTTAAACTTTGATAAGATTTCTGTGAGCAGCAAAATTGTTCTTATTTTCTCTTTTGGCTTATTTTTGTGCACCTCCCCTTGGTGTTGCATTCGAATTTCCCCTAGGGGGTTTTTACCCCTTTTATGGGGTAAATCAGTGTTAATTTCAATGCAGACAAAAGTGATATGAATTGGCGCGAGTACTTGGCGAAATATCGCCAAGTTTTTAGTCGCCAAGTGTTTGACGCCAATTTGGCGACATATCGCCAAGTTGGCGGCAAATTTGGCGAAAAAATTTATTTTTTTATTATTTAGGTTTAATTTGGTGCTATTGGCGATATTTTGCGAAAAATCCACTGAATGATGTTAAAATCGGCAATATTTAGGAGATTAATCATTGAAAAACATTTTTTTTGCATTGTTTTGTGGCAAACTAGGGATGTAAATGTTTGAGTTGTTATCTTGCTCACTCCAAGCACTATTTTAGCACTTAAGGCATCTACTAAGAAATTTACACGTAAAAGGAAGTAGTGTGGGGTCCATGCCAAATTTTTATATCATTCTTTAAAGGAATTATAGTTGAATAACTAAAATAGAGTATTTTTTCTGTTATATCAATTTTTTACAAATGAATTTTTAATTTTATACCACGGGCAAAGCCGTGCGGGTACCACTAGTTTAAAATAAAGAAGAAACATTTATTCCTGGACGGGCCATGGAACACCAAGGAACGCAAACGGCAAAAGTCGACTAGTTTATGGTTTTAACCCTTTATACCCCGACGGGACTCAGAAGTCCCGCTTATATTGATTTAGTATTATGAATACTATATAGCTGGAATCATGCTGAAGCTTTTAAGTACCACTCCTTGTACTTCGCTGAGATGCCGACAGATGGTACCTGCAGTCGGAAACATTTTTCCTGGGGGACCTAAGGCATAGGGGGCCTTAGACCCTACTGGTTTTCAAAATTGCTAAATTTGTTTTCTTCTCTATCTCTACTAATAATAAAGCTGAAGGTTTGTCTTTCTTTCTGTCCTTCTGTCTGTTACGCGCGTAGCGCCAAAACCGTTCGGTCGATTTTCATGCCACTTGGTACAAAATTAGTTTGTAGCATGTAGTTTTGCACCTGGAAGCGATTTTTCGAAAATTTCATTTCGTTCTTTTTCTATTCGAATTCTTAGCGGAAATTCGATAAAATAGGGAAGAAATATTTCACACACATTTTCAAGTCTTATGTCGTTCGAAAGCTTGAAATTTTCTGCATAAAATGAAGTTTTTTCGAAGTTTCTACGATCATCAGGAGAGCTGTAACAATTGTTTTTAGAATCCCGGAATTCAAGGCTTACCTTTAGTAAAGCAAGCCAAACGATTCTAAAATGAAGTTAAAAATGCAAGACAACGTGTCTACAAGTACAAATAAAAGGATTAAAAAGAGTTAGAAAACTCTGGCAAATAGCTATTTCGGGGCTATTATAAATGAAAAATTCTAATGGTTCAGCTCGAGAATAAAATTTGTTTGAAAAGAGAGATGAAATGAATTATTTTATCAACGGAAACCAACTTTTCATGTTGTTACCATGGTTACGTGTTCATACTTATTTTTGTTTCGTTATTTTTCCAGCGTTGCCAGACGTAGTATTTTTGATACTACGGTAGTATTTTTTCGGCCCAAATAAGGAGCGTAGTATTTTTCTGGCAACCCTGTTTCCAATATACTAATGACTTGATTAAAAGATTTGGCGGATTTTTTTTTTTTTTTTTTTTTTTTTTTCATTTTCATAGATTTCGCATTTCAGCAACATTGATTTTGGCAACGTTTGGAAACAGTAGTATTTTGTAATATGTTTTTTTTGGAGGAGGCGTAGTATTTTTTTTTTGTTTCAATTCTCTGGCAACCCTGTCTTTTTCCCGGTGAAAATGCTTTGGGACCTTACTTGGCGCGTTTTCGAAAAGTCACCAACTGGCGTGTTTTTGCGTGTGTCGCGGAAATGAAAGCTCCGAGAGAAACTACGCAAAATAGTCAGGGTTACCACGCTTGGCACGCCTATCGCCCATTTAGCGAGAAAAGGGTATCTAAAGCACAGATTAACCAAATATCGTATCAATTGCGTTATTGCATCGTTCTTTTTTAAGTGTTTTATTTCGGAAAATGTATTGTTTTGTTTTTAAAACTAGGAAAGGAAACTTTCTTCTTCTTTTAAACTTTGGTAAGATTTCTGTTGGTTTCTGTGAGCAACAAAATTGTTCTTATTTTCTTTTTTGGCTTATTTTTGTGCATCTCCCCTTGGGGTTGCATTCGAATGTTCCAAGGGGTGTTTTATCCCTTTTATGGAGTAAATCAGTGTTCATTTCAATGCAGACAAAAGTGATATGAATTGGCACGACCACTTGGTGATGTATTGCCAAGCTTTTGGTCGCCAAGTATTTGCAGCCAAATTGGCGACATATCGCCAAGTTGGCGAAAAAAATTGTTTTCTTTTTTTATTTGGACTCAATTTGGCGCTATTGGCGATATTTTGCGAAAAATCCGCTGAATGATGTTAAAATCAGCGATATTTAGGGGATTAATCATTGTAAAACATTTTTTTTTTGCATTGTTTCGTGGCAAACTAGGGATATAAATGTTTGAACTGTTATCTTGCTCACTCCAAGCACTATTTTAGCACTTAAGGCATCTACTAAGAAATTTACACATAAAAATAAGTAGCGTGGGGTCCATACCAGATTTTTATATCATACTTTGAAAGAATTATAGTTGAATTACAACTAAAATAGAGCATTTTTTCTGCTATATACATTATTTTACAAATGCACTTTTAATTTTAAACCACGGGCAAAGCCGTGCAGGTACCGCTATGGAACATAAAGGATTAAGTGCATACTCTAAGATAACAGTACCTTTCCCCAGTGCAGTATTTCAGAACTAACAACGTAACGGAATAATAGGACCCACACATATGCAAATAAAAAAAAAACATTTCAAACAATTTCAAAAATATTTTTTCTAGAAACACGCTGGGATACCAGAAACACTCAGGTAACATGAGGGAACTCAAGATCATGCTTTTGGATTTTTTCCAGGCAGCGCTTGCACTTTCGAGTCAATAAATCCCTTTACGCTAACCTCACTGCAATTCTAGCAAATAAGAGCCAGCACTTTTCTGTTGGTTATATTTGTTGCAATATGGGTTGTTTGAATTGCAGGTTAAGGCACCGAGTTAAGATCGATCCGCAAAGCCATAGGGACAAAATGATCCCTCTTTCCGACATTTCTCTTGTATAAGACTACAAGTTGGAATGTTTTTCACATTTTGTGCGATTATAAAAATCGGGCATTTCGCGCTGTTGGATTTAAAAAGTGTCATTCTACGAGTAAAATTCAATTTCATTGCACGCAAAGTTTTGTAAGGACATAACTTGGAATGAAGTTACAATTTAAATTGTTACTCTCTGCCCAAATCTCAAACATCATTTCGCATTACCCTCTAAAAAATGGCTCGCTGAATCAAGCTTCTATACATTGATATTGATATATGTTATCACAATTACTACTGAGTTTTTATTTATGTATTAATTTATTTCTTTTTGAGCTATAGTTATTTTGGCAAGATGAGTGAGATTTCAAAGTGCAGTGGAATTGTGAAATTGTTCACGTCATAAACTGGAACTGTTTAGATCCAGCTGACAACATTGATAAGGAATTAATTTATTTATTATTTTATCTACCAGTCAACCAACAAAGTTCATGCGGTTTTTATTTATTGTTTACTTCTCTGGATTATATTGAGTAAACAGAATGAAGTGGTGGGGGTATCTTTGTATACAAATTAAAGCTTATTTAATGCAGTATTATTTAGAGTATTTGATTAGTTTGATTACTTTGAATTTAAGTGAAAAATCTGTAGTTGAGTATGGCCGTGTCAAACGCAATAATTCGTACTTGTTTACTTTATGAGTTCAAACTTGGTACCAAAGCTGCAGAAGCTTGTCGTAAGATATGCACTGCTTTTAGGGAAGGTACCGTAGATAAACGGACTGGTCAGAAGTGGTTCAAGAAATTTGCCTCGGGGGATGAAAATCTGGAAGATGAACCTCGCTCCGGGAGACCATCAACGGTCAACAACGGTCAACAACGACGAGATCAAGCTGGCAATCGAGCAGGATTCAAGTCAGATATGTCAAGCACTTGCCTTAAGATTCAATGTGAGTGATGAAACTGTTCGTAAACATTTGCACCAGCGTGGGAAACGATGGAAGCTAAGCAAATGGGTACCACATGAATTGAGTGAAACGAACAAGTTACAGCGCTTAACAATCTGTTTATCATTGCTTTCCCGCCACAACTCAGAGTCGTTTTTTGACCGGATGTTGACGTGTGATGAAAAATGGATTATGTACTGTAACACTAAGCGCTCATATCATTGGCTATCCAGTAATGATCCGTTGCCGTTGACCGCTAAACCAAGTATACATCAACAAAAAATTTTGCTGTGTGTATGGTGGACTACAGCAGGTATCGTTCACTTTGAGCTTCTGCCAAGTGGACAAACCATTACCGCTGAAATCTACTCAGCACAGCTGGACAGAGTTTCAGTCGCTTTAAGGCAAAAACAGCCTGCTTTAGTGAATAGAAAGGGTGTTGTCTTCCATCAGGAAGACGCCAGACCACACACAGCAAGAATCACTCAAGAAACTCTGGCACGATTACAGTGGGAAGTTCTACCCCACCCTCCGTACTCACAAGACCTAGCCCCAAGTGACTACCACCTGTTTTTGGCAATGGACAACCATATGCGCAATCGGCGGTTTCAAAATAGAGAGGATTTGGAAAACGAGGTGAAAAACTTTTTTAACTCTCAAAACCCAACTTTTTATAAAAACGGGATATATGGTCTTCTGTCTAGGTGGGAGAAAGGTAATACTTGCTGATGGTGATTATTTTTCTGAATAAATTTAGTTTAAACCCATTTTTTGTGTTTTATTTATTAACATTCAAAACCGCACGAACTTTGTTGGTTGCCTGGTATTTTACTTCCGAAACGCTTCTCTTTTTTTCAGAAAGTATTTTTTCCCCTTCACTGAACCTGCTCTTGAGCATAGGCGTTAGAGACTCGAACCCATGTTGACCGCTCATCGGCCAAGATATTTAACCACGTAAACTATGGATGCTTGCTTACCATAAGCAAAATTTTTGCTTTACATTCCTTGCAATATAATATCAATTAACGCTTGCTCAAAAATGAGCTTAGAACTGAAAATTGCTCTACTGAGGAAAAATTTGTTTTCCAAATGGTCGATATTCAAAAACTTTAAAGATAAATAATTATTATCTAAAGATAGCAGAAGTTCTAAAATTGTACATATTACTTTTGCTTTAAAGTCAAGACTGAAGTTTACTGTTCTTAACTTGAGTACTACTAAAGTTTAGTTAAGGCTACAGTGGACAAATAAAATTGATTATTTTCAATTATTGATTTATATGTCTAAAACTTTGTGTGGTTGTATTATTGTATATTTACTACATCTAAAAGCATAAAAAACACAAATTAGTGCAAAAACAATGAATACTTTTTTTCAAATTTCAAATTTGAATATTTTTTTAACAAAATTTCAAAATGTTTCAGGCGTCACAATTTTTTTTCAAACTTTGAATTTTCACTTAATTTCAAATCATTAGGCATGATTGCATTAAACAATGCATTACATGCAATGTTTCATAAGATAGTTTATGAAAGATGGCTGAAAATAAAAATTTTCAGTTGAAAAAATCATATTTAAATCAATTTTATTTGTCCACTATAGCCTTTGAGATTTCGATATTGCAATTACTTATCTGTCCTTATAGTGCAATTCTTCAACATATTCGTCTTCTACCAGTAACGAATCTACGGAAATGTCAAGATTAGAGCCGAATAAGAGTCATTTATGACACCATTTAGATCTACTTCTAATTTTCAAAATGCAGCGAAAAATTTGCAAATTTGTGCAAAATTTGAAGATACCTGCAGAAACTCTGCAGAATTTCTCAACTACTTTAACTTAAAACCGCAACAACCATATCATTGGATCATCTTTTAGTTAGACACCATTATTTCATCGTTTCTGATGTTTTATCTATATAGGGTGTCCACTCCAATCGTGGACCAATAGCTAATTTCTAAACCGTTAGAGATAAGCACAAAGTTTATTTAGGAAAAAATCTCAAAATTATGAAAGGAATTTTGAGTCTATTCAATGTTTTTCAAAAAATCAAATTTTGAAAGAGTTACGAAATTTAGATTTTTATACAGCCCCCCAGTCCTATCAATCATATTTAGTAAAACATTCTTGACACTGTAACGTTTAAAACTAAAAAAAAATCACTCTTCTACCACAAAAATTGACCGAGTTATGACGTTTTGAAAAATCAAGATTTTGCATTGTTTCATGACGTCATCGAGAGATCGCTTAACGGACCGTATGCGAAATCCTTCAAAATCTTGATTTTTCAAAACGTCATAACTCGGTCAATTTTTGTGGTAGAAGAGTGATTTTTTTTTAGTTTTAAAAGTTACAGTGTCAAGAATGTTTTACTAAATACGATTGATAGGATTGGGGGGGCTGTATAAAAATTCGTAACTCTTTCAAAATTTGATTTTTTGAAAAACATTGAATAGACCCAAAATTCCTTTCATAATTTGGAGATTTTTTCCTAAATAAACTATATGCTTATCTCTAACGGTTTAGAAATTAGCTATTGGTCCACGATTGGAGTGGACACCCTGTATATTTATACGTATCTTATTAGAAGACTTGAGGGTAGGTCAACCAAAGTCGGATCTCATGCTCTAATTTTCTCAAAGGGTTTTAATACACTGCTCGACATTGAAAATGCAACACCAAGAAGGAGTGGTCAGAAATTGATGAAATTTGGTAAGAAGACAGAGACAGCATGGAACAATAAGTGACATTTATTTCAAAATAAATAAGCAAAATTTAGAGCGAGGACGGCGTCGGCTCAGTAAGAAGTAGGACCACCGCGGACAGCGATGCACGAAGAAACACGTCTAGGCATGGAGTCAATAAGCCTGCGGATGGTGTCCTGAGGGATGGCACTCCATTCCCTTTCAACCATTTGCCACAGTTCGTCCTCTGAACGAGGCAGTGACAGGTTCTGCAAACGGCGTCCAATCACGTCCCACACATGTTCGATTGGTGACAAGTCAGGAGAGTATGGTGGCCAGGAAAGCATCTGTACACCTCGTAGAGCATGTTGGCTGATTCGAGCACTGTAAGGCCGGGCGTTATCCTGTTGAAAAATTGCATTTGGCAGACCCTGAAGGTAGGGGATTGCCACCGGCCGCAGTACATTATCTACATATCGTTGGGCCGTCATAGTGCCCCGAATACGAACTAGAGGTGATACGGAATTGTATGCAATAGCGCCCCAAACCATTATGCCACGTTGTCGCGCTGTGGGGCGTTCCACAGTTACTGCTGGATTCGATCTTTCTCCACGTCGACGCCACACACGTATGCGATGACTATCGCTGGACAAACAGAAGCGGGATTCATCTGAGAACACTACGGTTTGCCATTCTGCCATCCACGTCGCTCTGGTCCGGCACCATTCCCTGTGAGTTTAATGGCAGTCTTCTTAGCGGGCGCCGTGATTGCCGGCCACGTGCAACCAGTCGACGGGAAATGGTTCTGGTCGACACAGGAACATCCAGGGTACCTTGCACGTGCTGCAGAATCGACGTACAAGTGACTTGCGGGTCCACCACAGCTTGTCGGTGAATCCGTCGATTCAAGCGGTCTGACGTCACTCTGGCTGCACCTGCACCCCTCAATTAGGCTACATTTCCTCTTTCCAACCATCTCCGACACAGCCGATGCACAGTGCTTGCATCCATGTGGATATCAGCTGCAATTTGATGTATGGACCAACCTCCCTTTCTCAGTACGATCACCATACCCCTTGTAAAGTCGTCTATATGCTGGAAGTGTCTTCGTTGAGGACGGTGGGGCATTTCCTCCTATCACACGTATTCTTCGAGACAAAAACCAAATTTCTCCGATAATTAGTCTGGCAGAAAAACCAACATGAACATAGCCCACTTTTCAACTTCATTCTCTTATATCTTACTCCGTGGTCGGGAGCTGCGCATTTCAGTATCATTGGCATACTCAGTGACGAGTCGTGCTACGGTAAAATTTAGCATGAGATTGTCTGACACAACATACCTTCATGAGTAGTTGCAGTGTTCGAAAGTCGAGCAGTGTATTTTATTTTAACATCCAAAGATCTTACCGAGATAGCTAGTTAAGTAAAGACAGTTGTTGTGCATTAAGGTGCAGCGATGTAAACGAAAATTAAAATCCAGGTTTGGAGTACCCGTCAAAAGTTACGTAAATCAACTACAATATATTATCAAGCTTAAACAATTCCTAAGGCGAAAATACAGATTCCTTCCACGGAATCTGTATTTTCGCCGAAAATTGTAGTAAAAAATCGTACTTATAAAATCTAACTCAAAATTTTTAATTTATTGAGCATAAAGTAAGTAGGATGCTCGTCCGAAGAAGGGAGGGGGGGGGGGGGGGCAACTGTTTCCTGACTTCGAACAGTAGATGGTAACTCCCCTTAACTATTCAAATCTCAAAATTAGTGATTGATGAAAAAAGTGATTTTTACAGTATGTATTTACTAAAAACGAAAGTTACACAATTTTAGACTCAACTTACACCTTTGAGAATTAATAATATATACAGGGTGTCCACTCCAATCGTGGACCAATAGCTAATTTCTAAACCGTTAGAGATAAGCATATAGTTTATTTAGGAAAAAATCTCAAAATTATGAAAGGAATTTTGGGTCTATTCAATGTTTTTCAAAAAATCAAATTTTGAAAGAGTTACGAAATTTAAATTTTTATACAGCCCCCAGTCCTATCAATCATGTTTAGTAAAACATTCTTGACACTGTAACGTTTAAAACTAAAAAAAAATCACTCTTCTACCACAAAAATTGACCGAGTTATGACGTTTTGAAAAATCAAGATTTTGAAGGATTTCGCATACGGTCCTTAAGCGATCTCTCGATGACGTCATGAAACAATGTAAAATCTTGATTTTTCAAAACGTCATACCTCGGTCAATTTTTGTGGTAGAAGAGTGATTTTTTTTTTTAGTTTTAAACGTTACAGTGTCAAGAATATTTTACTAAATATGATTGATAGGACTGGGGGGCTGTATAAAAATTTAAATTTCGTAACTCTTTCAAAATTTGATTTTTTGAAAAACATTGAATAGACCCAAAATTCCTTTCATAATTTTGAGATTTTTTCCTAAATAAACTATATGCTTATCTCTAATGGTTTAGAAATTAGCTATTGGTCCACGATTGGAGTGGACACCCTGTATGATGATGGAAAGTTTTATTAGAATTTTGTGAAGAAATAAAAAACATTAAAGTGATAGTTTTCGGCCCAGCTTCAGTAATGCCCTTCCCATTTTTGCACGATGCTCTATCCAACTTCCAAAAAGCTATTTAATTTTCTGATGATATTCATTGAAGTAATGTGTGATAAAAAATAAAAAATAAATAAAAAACGATTTTTTTTACAAAAAAATGTTAGACCGTGGGTCTATTTTTCGTTATTTGTCCAGCACGATAAGCTTTAAAATGATTTGGTAAATTATGGAATTTGATATGGGAATAAGGGACATCTCAAGTTGTGGCAAAAAACAGGCTTGAGAAATAGTATATAAGATAAAATACATCGATTTTGCAAAAAACAAAACCAACCTGAGAGGTTTCGTCTCATACTTTCTCTCCCATATAAATTCTTTCTCCACACTTTTTTTTTTTTTTGGTACCGCCTATAGGTAGAAAGTAATCATAACATAAGACATAACTTTGAAAGAAAAATAAATAGAATTGGATTGCACATCCAAAAAGATTGGTTATTGATACTGATGTCAATAATTAGGATAAACGTGTTGTATTACCGTAATTCCAGCACTAGAAAAAAGTGCTTAGAATGAGTTTTCTGCAATGGAACCATCAACGTATTTTGAAGCTGAATCATCAAAGATTTAATTCAACCGCTGGAGGAAGCAATGATAGACCAGAAAATTTTCTGAAAATCGCAGGGCAATAGTCAATCAATCTGCTGTAAGGCAGTTTTAAATGAATTGTTTTTGTGTATTTTACTCACAAATGTGCCAATTAGTGGTATGATGCAGACGTATAATTTTACTCTTAAGAAATACTATTTCATCCTTATTTTGTTCCAAAAGTAAAAAAATCTTACATATTAAACTTTTTTAAATGTGATATCTAATTAATAAATAAAATATATCACTCATCAAAATACAGTTCATATTCTCTGATTATCATATTTATACTAAGGACGTTCAATTTATTTCTGTTTTGTAAAACGGAGCAAAAATATATTAAAAAGTTGGACTTTTAGGATTACCTTCTCGTTTTCATTTTTAACATCATTAATAATCAATTTAAATGAAAAATTTTATCAAATTATTTTTTTTAATTTACTACACAGTAATAACGAAATAATTGGAGTTAGTGAACAAAACAAAGTTAGCCTTGCTTAAAGGATATGATTCTTAAATTTAATACAACAATACGGAAATTTACAATTGTTTATGTGCTACAAACAGTCTTTATATGTATACCATATTCCATAAAAGGACTTACACTATGTGTTAAAACCAAGCATTGCGGTTATGGGGGGGGGGGCACTGCTTGTACCTAGCTGGTAGTTTTCCCTCCTCTCAAAATGTACTTAATGTGTTTATGAATGCTTCCTCTTTGAACTAAAATGTGGCTAATTCACCCTGAGATCGAATTAATTTTATTTATTTGCATTTTTTAGCAATCAAGACCCGCGAAACACCTGTATGAGCTAGCGGACCCCCAACGGTCCGTGGACCATACTTTGAGAAAATGTATTACGGACGATTCCATGTAAACTCTTAGTTCAATATACAGAAGCTGTACGGACATATTTTTTGACATGTTCGTATAGTTATAATACTATTGCTCGGGAAATAAACCTTGGTTCACAATACTTTGGTTCAAAAGAAGGCCAGTGAAATTTGTGTTTTTCTGATAAATTATGACAAACGACAAGTCCCTTTCCGTATTGCTTGGTAAGGGAATGTCACCAGAGACTGCTTATTTTCACGTAGTTGCATAATGCTTGTGAAATTATTGGAATATAATTTGTTACGAAACCACCAATACATTTAGACGCAAATCATGGAAATAATAAATAATATTTCTTAGTTAAGCTAATTAACATTTATAAAATCATTTACCATAGGACTGTTTTAGCAACGAAAAAGATGCATACTTTCATCACAAATGTGACTCTGAAACTAAGCAAAGTGACATTTCAACACCGTTCTCAGAAATGTTGGCAAAATTTACACTGATTGGGTATCTTCATGCCAAAATACATTTGCAAGAGTAACAAATGGTTTCTATTGTAACTTTGAATTTTTGGCAGGGGACTGTCTGAAAAAACTCCGGACAGAACTCACATGACAATTTTAAGATTTAGAAATACGTAATTAGACCTTATTTCATAAAAAATAATATTGTATTATTTTATTTTTAGATATTAATTGCCAAATGTATGTAGCGTTAATTATTTTTTTGAAATATTGCCTTTAAGTGCTAGACTATAGAATTGGGACAACCAGGGGATTGTGTTTTTGGTACTTTGATAATATCTAGAAAAAAAATTAAATTGTTGTCGCTCCTAATAGAACTGGGCTGCATAGTATTAATGCTTTGTTTGAATAATTAGAGATAGTTACTTTATTACACTTTAAAAAAAAACAACTCGGTCCGGACAGCAAATTACGAGTTTACAGAGAAACGCCCTTATTCATTATTTCATGTACCGGTAAACCGTGTTCGTAGTCAAGCTCTTGACAAATGTTTTTTTTTTTTCTTTTAATAGGTGTTATTCTTTGCTTTTGCCGTCCTTCTTCTAGTGGACTTTGTTGAGATGAAGAAATACAATTATGGGAAATACGGCGGAGGTGGAATAGACTACGATAAAGGCAAATACTACAAGCCAAAATACGACTATGGCAAGTACGGCAAAGAAAAATATGACGATGGAAATTACTACAAAGGGAAATATGAAGGAGGCAAAACAAAATATGACGACGGAAAATACTACAAGGGAAAATATGACTATGACAAATACGGCAAAGGAAAATATGATTATGGAAAATACGGCAAAGGAAAATATGGATACGGGTATTGAGGAGGAAGCTAGATTTGGACAAAAAAAATCAGTTGGTGCTTTTTATGATGAACTATTTGTGCTTCATATCGATCAAAAGGCTACTACGCACAGTTTTTGCTACGCAATAACTGATAGAAAACTCTTACAAGAAATTTTACAAACCTATTTGAAAAGATAAACTAGAGAAATTAAGGAATGAAGCATTGCATTTTTCAGAAATTAAAAACAAATACCTTCTTATGTGTACCATATTTGTTATTGTTTTGCGTAGTGACATTTTCAGTGTGATAAACTTTTGATCTTCATTTTGCTGTACATTTTACATTTGTTCTGAGATAAAGTACAGTGCACTTGAATAAATTTTTAACGAGAAAATTTTTCAACTTCATTTCTTAAAAAAATTTTGTTTCGATGCCTTTACTTAATAGTGTTATTTAGTTCAAATATACAACAAGAAAGGTAGAAATTTCGTTCGGGAAGCTTAGAAGTGACAATGGTAGAAAACATATGCGTGTTTCGGAAAACGTGTTTTTTCGAGTGAGTGATGTAACGAAGAGCGATGTAACGAGCCCTTCGTTATTTGGCACATCGTTACATTCAGATACATTCTATACATTCTACACATTCAAATTTGTACGAAATATATTGTAAAGTTTTTAATTTAAAACTTCGGAAAGTTCCCATTCACAACATATCACCCCTTTTTTAAATGGAAAGTTTCGCGAGTGCTAGGCGCGGCTCCCACGGATGGACAGTACATTGTGTCCTTAATGTTGTCCTGAATATTGTACATTTTACACAAACTTTGCCATTATATATCTCACGCTACCAGCTTTACACGAACAGAATGAAGGTACCTCTAGGTTTCAACACTCTTTAGGCGATCTGTAATAAAAGTTTCATAAACACCTTTATCTTAACCAACTTTTAAATAAAACACAAAACCGTATGATAAAGGGGAATATTTCAATAACAAATAGCATAAAATATCGCCATATGTTTCCAAAGTAATTAAGGTGCAGTTATGCGACCTGAATAGAAAGAACCATTCGTTCGGTAACTTATTTCCCAGGCGCAGAAGATAAGTGAGGAACATTAAAAAGGAGAACAATACAACAGACGACAAAGGGAGGAGGAACCTTAATTAACGACGTAGACAAAAAGGTATGGGATATAGATAAAAGCATTACAGCCGTCTAGGCTAGACTTTTTTTTTCCCTCTTGGATTCATGTTCGTGCCGTGTTAATAAAGTTTCTTATTTACAGAGTAAATTGAAAACCTTTTAGGAAAACGAAAGGTGACATTATCTTTACATTTTGAGCGTTATTTTGCAAACTAGAAAGTTTACGGCCTTTGAATAGTGAAAAGTCGAGTCACGTTTTGGGACAAAATTAAATTTATGCATTTTGAACATTACGTGAATAAATATTAATGTATATTCCATTTTTTCCCTTTTTAAGTCAATCACTAAGGAGATTTAATTATCAGAGTTCCGTGAATTTTACTTATCAAAGGTAAATTACCTGTTTCAGGCAAATGAAGTTTAGGAACAAGATTTTTTTTTATTGTTTAGTATTTATGGTAATACACGATCTATTGCCGGGCATTTTCGCAATTTCGTTGTATTTTCGTAAAATGCAGCGAAATTTTTAAGTATTTTACCTGAATATTATTTGCAGAAACAATCCTAAGAATTTAATTTCTGGTTTAAAGCTGTTTTCTCCAAAGTAGCTTTGCTCCTTTTAAACACTGCAATAGAAAACAGACATTTTTCCCCTACACGTCTACTCAGTGGTGCACCTAGAATTGTTTTCTGGGAAGGGCTAAGGAAATTTTTCGAATTTGAGGTCCTAGAGAATTTTAAAAAACCTAAAGTGTTAAGTTATTTTTTGGCGGATTAAGATGGAAGATGGGAGCTATTTCTCAGCAAATTTCCAAAAGTCAAATCCGAAAAAAATTCAATTTTATGCTGTTTGGGTTTATCAAGAGGGTTCATCTTCATGATTCTGGGAGGGGCTTCAGCCCCTTAGCTCAACCCGTGGGTGCGCCACTGCATCTACTGATTAATTTGAGAATACATTATTTTAAAATACTCATTACAAAAATATTCCTTTGAAAAAGTAAAAAAAAAAGCATTAAGCACAAAAAACCGTGGAGGCGTCCTGTGGAGCCGTTTACATCTCGTGTTATCATTTTCCAAAGGTGTATTTTAATCTAGCTCGTTATCTAACGTTCATTTATTGGACATCTGAAAATGTGTTGGTTTTGGTAAAAATGTCATAAATGCTTAAATTTCTTCTATCACCTAAAAATAGTGGCTCCTCTTACAGCTTAATGACGATGACTTCTTCATTCCTTGAATAATAACTAATGCCACATTAACGATAATTCGCCAAATACGACACACATGCATTTCAAGTCTGCACCATTTCTGAAACAGAAAATAAAATTTTCTTCAGAAAGATAGTGAAACTTCCGATAGGTTCTAACCGGTCCCTTGGGACTTCAATTCATCCAGCGCTGGCTCATTGAGTGTATAATATTTTAAAGTATGAATAAGTATTTTTTTTCTCATTCTCTCTGCATAAGCAAATAAATCTCTAAGAAAAACGCAAGGGTGTACTTAATAATTTAAAAAATCACGTACAAAATATCGAGTAAAAAACTGAGTTCTAAATTTTTAATTAAGCAAAAAATTTTAACTCCGACAGTTAAAAATCCTCAGGAAAAGGGCAAATATCTCTGGCAGTTAAGAATCCCTGAAATAACCAACTGATAAAATATATTATACAAAAAAGTTTAGACAAAATAGATAATACAGAGGGAAAATGTAATAATTTTTATCGTACTTCCTAAAGAGAAAGTGACAAAAAAGTGGCTCACTGCTTTCTAATTATTTATGTCTGCACTTGTTAAAATACGTTCTTGTTATTGTTACTGATAAAGTCAAAGACCCAAAATGCTTCAAAACTAAATTTACGTTGCTGTTTAAAAATATGTAATTAGCATTGTAAGCAAATATCTTTATCCATACTTTTTACATATATGTTTTAGAAAGTATATCACAGAATGCAATGTTACGATGGGTAGTCTTTCCTGTGCTGTAGGATTCTTACTCTAAAGTGTAGTAGTCGTAAATATTTTCAAAGCAGCAATAAGCACTTAAAAAGACAAACGACTTTGTTTCCCGTGGAGAAAGAGAGACACGCACGTTTACTCCGAAAAATGGCAACACCTCACGAAACGGTCATATTCAGACCAGTGCACATCAAATTTATCAAAAATATTTTCATACTTCGCGCTTAACCTTATATTTCATTAGTGATTTAAGCAAACTACTTTTACTGTTAGGTTTTCTTATCCTTAACTTGGGAGAATGGGGTGTCTTACAGCCCAGAAGAATTCGACTTTTGTATCTAAATGTTACATTTATGACTTTTGTGAATATGTATAACTTATGGGTCGATTTAAGTTTTATTTATAGCAATAAATAGTACAAAAGTCATTGGATGTTTTCTGGCTTTAAGTCGCTTGATTGTGTGGAGTTCATGATAGATACTCACCTCACTCCACAACTTATGTGAACCAAGTATTTCAAGATCTACACCAAAAAATGTTACCAAATATATAAAGACGTACTACACCCGTGAACACTATCCTCTCATAAAGGAACTTTATTATTAATAATCAGAATTTTGCAAAAAAATTTTATTGGCACAATTTTCATTCCTTCATTCATTTGTGTAGTCGTTTATTAATGCATGTAACTAACTAGGAGACTATTACAATTGCTATTAAAACGAAAGATACTTAATATTCATTTACGTCGAGAAACAGGCTTTTTCATCAGTGCTTCTTTCAAAAGTGCATTTTTTTTTTTCTTTTCTCCCCTGTCGTTCAAGCAGCTACAAAGTCTTCAGAATGTCTTTTTTTCTGTGTCATTGTGTCTGCTTGTCTGATTTCAAAGAAAAAGAATAAAAACTGTCGTCTCTTTCGCCAGACATTTGGAAAACATCCAGTTTTACTCATTTGTTTTCCATAAAACGTCTGCCACGGCCTTTTATTTATTTTTATTTTCATTTCTGCCCCCCTTCATGGAGACATATGTTTTTTTGAAAATGAATCCAAGATAATCTATAGACATGGTGACGTTCGAAAGCTCTGCGCACAGACTTTTGAAATACTATCAGAGTTAACCCTGACAAGTATCTGTGCGGCCTTGGTTTTTCAGAAAAAAATTCAACACTGTTGCTGCTCGTTGCATATTTTGAAGTTTTGAAAACGCAGAATACAATGATGCGAGTTTAATTTTTGGAAAGGTAACGTTCAATAAAGCCTCACACAGACTAATTAAATACAATCCGCGTTACCCTGACAAGAGAAGGTGCGGACATGGTTTTCCAGAAAAAAAAAAAAAAAACAAGAAACTTGGTTACTTCACAGGGGTGCCCATCCCACCCCCACCACCCCAGGCTCAATGGTACAAATCTGGGTTTAACTTGTCCAAACTGTCCTATTTTTGAGACATACGCGGTTGATAAATAGCATATAACATTACTTATATCTCGAAAATCGTATAGAAACTGGGAAACTTCATGAACTATAAAATATTGATTGAAATAACTAAATTAGAAACATTTAATGTGTGAGTTTGTATTTGAGTTGAAATTTATTAGGCAAATTAAAAGAAGGAATACCGGACAATTGTTCTCATAAGCATTGTATTGCAACTACCCAGCAATTAGCGCAAACATTACGCTCCAAGTTCATTTTTACGTCGGACCTATGCAATTATTTGTGGTCAAAATCCTTTATGCAGCTATTTGCAAGAAGTTTTATTCAGAGTACTAACAAAAAGATAGCAGGCTGAAAACCATGAGATATTTATTTTCAAAAAAAGTATCACCTTCCAACTTTTTCGTGAATTGAAAATTGTTTCTCGTATAACAAATTTTACAAACAACGAAATGTAACAAAATAGCCCTTTTAAAATGTTCGCCAATAAAAACTTTTAAGAGTTATCCAACTATTTCTTAACTAAAGTATAAAATTTTGTTATACATTAACTTTCAGAATAAGTCCAGGAATTTATTGCGTGGAATTTTCTTATGATCAGACTCGCTTTAAGTAAGTTTTAAGTGCACTATTATATTAATATAACCTAGTAATAACTACTATCCTTTACCATATGCATATATATGATAGTAATAACACGATGTTACTTTAAGTAAAGCAATTTCTCGGAAAAGCCCTTAAAGTAACAACATAATAACACTTATCTGCCGCAATATCAAATTGCTCAAGAATTTCAAGATAAGCGTAGGAAGATTAGCTTTTGGAAGGATGAAATGAAACATTTTATGTGGAATTTTACGAAGGCAAATATTAAAAATAGAATAATATAATTTGTATTTTTCAGGAAATGACACTCAGAAACTGCATTTAAAACTGTTAACTGTGCCGTACAATAATATGATTAAATTTTATCAAAGTAATTTTATTTCTTTTTAACTCTGAACTCGAGGGGCGGGTTATTATTTTTCTTTTAGAGTTTAATTGGTGGGATAAGATTGTAGGTAACTCCACATAATATTTCTTCATTGTGTACTCCAAGAAATTAAACAAAGTAACGAAGGAAAATTGTAATGATTTTGCAATATTTATTTGGGTCATTTTCAAAATTTGCTTACATTTGCTGTCCGGAGGTTAAAGAGATGATTTTAAAGCATAACTTATATTTTAAATTAGATGCGAACAATTCTTTTCTGCAAGAAATACCCCCCAAAAAATTCTATCACTCAAAAAATTATCAAAATTTATTTATTTATTTTTATATAAATCTTTAAAATTGAGAATCAAGGCAAAAAAGCTTGTCCACTTCCAATTTTCGCAAGTTCAACTATTTTTTTATATACTTAATAGTATAAAAAAGCATATACAACAAATTATTTTCATATATTGACTATTAATATATGATATTCATAATAAATATTGACAATAATAGTTTTTTTCATTAAGAAATGTATGAATATATTTTGTCCGGCAGTTCTTGTCCGTTACCCTAAGGTTATTTTAGCTAAAAAAGGTATTTATTGCAGTCAAAAGATGGTAACCCGCATTCAGTTAACTTAACAAACTAGTGACGTAACTATTTCGTACCATTTTGTTTTCCTGAGTCGAGAAGTATTGCTGTGGCGTTTCGCACAAGATTTCTTCCAGGTGCGTATTTTTATTCTTTGTCAAGTCTGTTACTAAAGACTTTAGTATTAATTTTTACTTTTTCTTAACTTTTATCCCGAAATATTGTTTATTATACAATTCTAAGAAAATGCATATTGTAGTTTAATTTTTAAGTTCGACAACCTAGCCATAATTTGACATTTTGGTTGAAATGTCAAGTCCGTTACTGGTCAAATCCGTTACCAAATGTCAAGTCCTTTACCATACAGTTTTTATCAATATTTTAATAACCACAAACATCGTTTTAAGCTTAAGGGGCGCTAATAATTTCAAATGAAGTTGGTTTTAGGCACAATGATATAGTTTAAAAGTGAGATTTCATATTGATTTTGTTTTGTAACGGACGACAATTTTCCTTGCAACTTAAAGTTTTTACAACAGCATTTGAATACTAAATTATGCATCAAAGTGTACAACCAATTACTTTTTCATACATCTAAAATATGTGACAAAACATCTGTTAGTGATTCTAAACGAAAAAATCAAGTTAAAAAAATTACTTAAAAATTTTGAAATCTAAGCATATGGTGAAAATGACCCATTTATATGAAGACAACGGAAACAGTACTATATAAGTGATAAATATACGCAGTGCGGTTGAGAGACCATGTCAATGTCAGCCACGTCAGAAACTAGTAGTCCTATCCTTGAGCGGGCCCGGCTTGGAATTGGAGAAGGGCAGTTTTAAAGGTGGGTGATTCTCTGTAAACTCGTCATTTTTCACACGAAATCTGTCTAGGAATGGCTTTTTGAAATAAACCATCCCTGATATAAGTCCCTGCCTTTAAAAGCTGCTGACGCCATTTAAAAAAAAAAATTTACAGAGTGGGTGCTCGAAAATGAACCGCTACGTAAGTTATATTTTACTTCTGAAAAATTTGTTTTTTTTTTTTTTTTCTTTTGTCAATGTATCATATCCTTGTATCCCAATTAAGCCCTTAACAATTTTATTATTTCCAAGAAACGGTCATAAAAGTGCCATTTTAATTTAAGAAAATTGTGTAAATAAAAGTGTTCTCACACACAATATAAATATTAACTGCTGCCAGGGCAGCTAGATTAGCTTCCTGTGGTATGAAGATGTATAACGTCTCCCCCCCCTCCTTTTTACGTATATTTTTTAATATAATTTAATGTTCATAAGATTTTAAGACATGCTACGTACGTGGCACGCTAATGAGTTTCATGTTTGATTCAATTAAGACTTCATTCAAAATTCTAATTATCATTATTATTACATATCAACCACGTTTTATAACAATGACTTTCCTATTTTATCATTTAGGGCAAATTTTAAGTTTTAGAAATACGTAATTAGACCTTATTTTATAAAAAAGAAAAAGTTACATTATTATATTTTTAGATATTAATTACCAAATTTATGTATTGTTAATAGGTTTTTTTAATATTGCCTTTAAATGTTAAACTATTGGATTGGGACAGCCAGGAGACAGTGTTTTAGGTGCTTAGATAATTTCTAGAAAAAAAATTAAATTGTTTTCGCTCCAAATATAATTGGACTACAAAGTATTAATGCTTTACTTATATTAAGAGCGACAATTACTTTATTACACTTTATTATTTTTAAAATAATTGGTCCGGACAGCCAATTACGAGTTTACAAGATAGCCCAAGTAATATGGGGGGAGAGGGCCCGACGATTAAACTGCCAAATACTCGGCTGCCCATAACGTACACATATGCAGTAAATAGAAGCTGCTGAACATGTTTTATTTAGGCTTAGAATATCAAAAAAAAAGGCAAGAGCTAAATGTTCACCCAAAAATTCAAATAAAATAAATCTTTTAATAACTTTTTTTTTATCAATGCTAAAAAGTGACCGATTCACCTCATTTTACGGTAATACAAGTTGTTGCCAATCGACTTCGTGACGTGGTTACTCTGGAGGAAACGACTGATCAATTGAAGGGCTCGGGCGGTATAACTAGCGGTATCTAACAAAATTGTAAAATTCAAAGCCTTTGGTGAAAACAATGGCATGTGGTCATATGAACAGAAATATTACAGGGTTTAAGGATAAACATATCCCTTAATAATGTACCCACCCACAGGTACTTTGTTTTTAAAATCAAAAAACTTCCTGCAGTAAGTTTTCCGAAATTTTCACTAGCCATACCTTTGATTTTAAAATGTAATTACCATTATCTACACCCCGAGCCCTTCCATTAACTTGGTGAAGCTATACAGCAACCTTAGGTTCGACCGGTTAACCGGTAGTTCTATGAGAACGCGTTTGGTTTGTACCCACTGACCCTAGGTTTACCGGTTGGGCTTATTCGAACGTGACTTAAGTGTTAAACTTCACTAGGAGTCATTTGCAGAAATTGAAATCAACTTCAAAAGAAACTTAAGGGGATCATGGTTGCTTAGAAGTAGAGTATTCTCCTCGTAAGCAAGTGGTCGTGGGTTTGAGTTCCGCTGCTTTTTCAACCTCTCTGTGCCGTAAATCTGTCCTGTGTTTGTCAGGAGGCAAGTCGCGTAGTACCCAGTCCTCATGTATGTCGAAGCTCATGGCTTCTATATAAAATAAAAATAAAAATGAAACTTAAAATGTCTAACACATCATCCTTTACTAAAGATTTCGAGTTTTAATCTCGATAAGAATAATGATTTTATTCTAGCTAACTTTAAGGCAATTTCCTTTTTTTTTTCTTAGCACCATTAATAAAACTCTAAACTTGAGTTTGTTATTTCCCAAAAGGATGCAGACCCGCAAATTACAGTCAATTAGAACAGTTAAAAGAGACTGGACCTAAAAAGGCAAACCCTATTTAGCGGATTAAGTTCAGAAAGGTATTAATTCTCTCCTGAAGCTTCAGTTCGCGTTCCCTGAATTGCATCTAATAATGCAACGCATGTGACATTAACGAATTTTCCAGGGACAATTTTCTGACACATTTCAAAACGACTCCCAATATTGCTTTGTGTTAACACAGCGCCTGTCCTTTTAATTCTTCGAGTAAGGTTTTAAAATTCTTGTTTCTAGATATGGCGTCAAAGTTTGACTGTTGGAAAATTTGTTTACTTTCAATTTCCTGTGTGAACTCTTCCCCTCAGCTATCGGCTGTCAACATTTTCTCGGAGCAGGTAATGCTTTAGCGTCGTTCTAAACTAAAGTAATTGAATTATTTCGTTAAGTCTCACAACTGCAGACGGTGAGAAAATTCTAGTAGGAATTATCTTTTCATTGCATCTAAAAAAAGAAAGTTGATGGTATAATCGAAAAAGGCAGTGAATGCCAATCTCACTGAATTCCTTAAAAAAGGAAGGAAGAAAATTAGGTCTTTTTTTCTTCAGTAAACTACTTTAATTGTGGTAAAATAATAAAATAATTATTAATAGGAGATTCAAGTTTTATTTACTTGTTTATTTTGAAAAAAATAATATTTAGAAGAAGAAAACGTTTTCCTTTGACAAAAGTGTTTTTAAAAAAGATTATTACAATTAAATTGTGGTATAGTATAAATATTGTTTCTTTTTTTTTCAACGAAGTTCAGACAATTGTCTATGCACAAATAATGCAAATCACTCTCATAATCTAATAATGCACAAAATTAGCATTTCTAAAATACTATTTTTTAGCGAGACGTAGGTCCAAAACTAATGCATTATATTAGGGTCATTCAAATGTAACCCAGTCAGTGCATTTAACTTTACATTAAGACCGTCAGGGTCTCCGCGTAACTGTGTGTATGGTGACCCCATGTACTGGTAGAGAGACTGACGCATGCGCAAACATCGGCGTTGCACGCCAAAGAGAAGGTTGCCACGCACGTTATAGTCTACTACAGAACATGCAGGGGAGTAAGTAGGAATAGGACCCATGTTAGCAGGGCTCGTGTGTGGACGGGCATTATCATGCAGGAGAGATCCTTCATCCGTCATTATATTTTACGAGCCTCTAACTCTCTCCGCCACTAAAAAGTCGAATCATTCCTCGTTGTTCCTGCGAACTCAACTAATGATAGGACGGAAGTCGTTTGATGAAAGTACATTTTTAAAGCTTTGAGTAGGATACGTGTAAAGTACAAACTCAAAGACTTAAAAAAATTCTCATTAGAAAGTTTTCCTAAAGCATGCTGCATCCTTCACTGCTAATATTAACCTCTTGTTCTTAAATAGGACTATAGTTCCCCGCCCCCCCCCCTCTTACCATTTTTACTGCTTCTCAGAATTTTAAATTTTGGTACCTACACCCTTATGTCTTAAGTAAATTCACTAACAAAACAATTGAGGCGTAAAAATATTTTCCGCTTGCAATTTGGGTCTCCTCTGAGTCTCTTGTGTCATTGAGACTCCTCGTAGTTGCAAAGAAAGCGAGTTTACAATTTCTCACGGATATGTCATAGGGCTTTCCTGTCTAATATTTTTTTTTTTTTTTCAAAAAAAAAAAGTATCTTTTTTTTACCAAATTTTCTCTTCCCAAATAACATATGAGAAAACTTAGTTTGGAACGATCATTAACCGATACACAGATACTATAAATTAGTGACTCCCTACCTTGGGGGCGATTTGGTTTCTCGAGAATGCGATAATTTCTTGAGGGGGGATAGGGGGACGATGAATAGTTAAAAGATACTGTAATGATTAAAAGCCAGCGAATATTGAAATAAAAAACGCGTACGAAACTGTTCAGATTTCAAACAAGGAATCACAAGTCAAAAACGAAGCAAATTAAAGGTCAGAAGCACCTTCGTCAGAACTTGGTAGAAACTAAGTAAATATTTCATCATTCATCGCCAAGCTTATGATTTTTTATTTTTATTTTTTTTAAGTGCCAGTGTTTTTGATTCCCTCAGATTACCTTTAAAAAGAAAATTCGGTTCTGGAAAAGTACGTCAATCATCTCAGTAAAGTATTTCCCCTTGAAATACATGTCAGTTCTTTTTGTAAAAGAAAGAAAACAGACGTAAAAAACTTTTTTTATGTTCCTATTTCTTTTTTTCAGTTAAGACAGAGTGCATAAATCGTCTTATTGTGTTCATTTTACGTCACGTTTAAAATTAGGCATTTATATTTCCAATAACATCAATGTCCACTAGCAATAACTTACGCTTTGTCAAGGAAGCAGAGAGGAGGGCCGATAAATGTCAGTCAACCTAAAGAAAACGGAGATGGGATCAAAAAAGTTGGGAAAAACTGTGTTACATAAACAAAACCTAACATTTTAAAAAGATCAATATACTTATTTCTCTTTTCTATTGAACCCCTAATACAAAACTTTGTAATATATTCCTTACATACGATAAAATACTCACAGCTAATTAATACCGTACGGAAAGTCAACCACAATCAGCTAACTAAAAGATTAAAACTATCAATAAATGGATTTTACGTATCTAGAGTGTACATTTACAACAAATGCAGTACTTAACTCTGAATATGAATCACAAGCATATATATTGATCGCACATTCGCAGGTAAGTTAGTTTGTGAAGTATCACATTGCCATCATCCCGTTTCACTCGCGTAATAGGAAATAGTTTATTGAACTTCGAGCCGTACATAGTTTATTGACATTTGCATAGGAATTTTATGAGCCTACTTAACGTCTTAGCATTAAATGAGAAAAGGATCGATATTTCAGAAATATCCACCCTTCTGTTTAAGTACAATAAGCGCCTTTGATAAAAGTTAATCCTTTAAACTGTGAGTGAGCTGGCGCCACCATTGAGTTTTAAAAATCAAAAAGAATCTATCGTGGTTGTGACTTCTTTAACCGAAGTCAAATCTTTTAAGAACTTTTAAAACTTTTTAAAGTAGATAGATATGATGTGTTAAACTATATAGTTAATCAAAAACAAAACTTGTCGAAGAGAAACATTACTAAAATTGAACCGTTCTATTCGAATTCTAACGAAAAAACGTACTGCAAAATGTTAAACATTAAACATTTATACGGAGATATTTTGAAAATTCAAGATATTTATAAAGCACTGATAAAGAAGATTCATTTAAAAAAAAAAAACAACTTAAGGCTTCAAATTGAAACAGCTTTTTTTTTTTTAAATCTTGCCTCAAAAAGTTTTTTTTACAACGTTAATACACTTCCACGAGTCATTTTTCATAGTTCTGACCAGCAGGAAACCATACGATAGGGCAATTATGAAATTTTTAAAAATAAGCAATCTAAAAGCGTTGTAAGAAATATTTCTTGATGCATAAATTCCTTGCCCTCTTGACCCCGTAATAGAAAAATAAGTTCTTCAAGTACATAAAAAATTTTTTGAAAAGTCGCCGATTTAAGCGAGTTACAATGAGTAATGGCAGAACATTTTCACATGATTCGTAGATAGATGTCCTGCTACATGTGGGTATTGTCAGCCAGAGTCAGCTGAGCCCACTTTTTCTTATCAAGTAGAGCTCATCTTGCTCCAAAATTATATTTTAAGTGTCGGGAGTTCCACATGTTCCTAGTCTGAAAAAATTATGTTCTCTTTTGTAACAAATAAACAAATAATTTTGAATTAAAAGAACTAGCTTTGTAAAAATACAGTCTAACCACATTGAAACGAACTGCAATTGACTTTTAAAAGCACAGTTCGTCTTATCTGAAAAACAATACAATAGAAGCAACAAGCCCCTCTTTCCCTATAGGCACTCTGGGCACGTGCCCAGGGCCCTTCAATCTATAGGAGACCTAGTTCCAGGCATAGAATCATCATCTCAACATCAAAATGAAGTAGAATAAAGGAGAATAAAAGTTAATCATTTAATGTAAAAACTCAATTTTTTTTCCTCAAAATGGCCATTTGCTTTAAATTTTGAATCCAATAGTAGAGCAATAGAGATAAGCCATTAAACATACAAACTGATAAAATTTAATGCATTTAAATATGAGTATTTTCCAACAAAGACAACGATTAACAATGAATTATAAATTTAAGGCTCACCTATAAGGTAAGTGGGGGGAAGATGCCAATCGGGGGAAGACGCAAGTTTGATCATATTTATTTTATGCATTGTTAGATTGCAATACTGAGCCACTTGTATGAAGTGTCAGGTCAAACATAGGATGTTACTTGGCCATTTGTTCAAATTCATCGTCTTTAATCGGTGTTATTTTTTATCTCGTGAGCATTTAACGTGGTAAGTACGACTTTTGTTAATATTCTGTTCCGCATACTTAGAGCTCATTAACGTATTTGCATTTGAATAAATATTAGCAGTATAAGAGAGTTATGCATTATGTTACACACACGATGTATGTAGAAGAGCGCCATAACACTGTAGAAATAAGGAAATAAGCGTGTGTGGCATCGTCCCCATATACTTGGGGAAGACGCCACATGATTCAGAAATAGGTGAAATGAACTAAATTTATTTATTTTTTGTTTTATAACACTGAATAGTGTGAATATTGAAATATATAATAGAAATATAATAGAAAATAAAGGACTTGCATGTTTTCTTATGCTTTAACTTTTAAAAAACAGAATTCCCATTTCATTACCATTTAGACAATGTTTCGGGAAAAAAAAGCTTAGCTCGCTTCTTGGTCCCACTCAAATTTGCTTCAAGCTATAGTAGATATAAAGAATGCACGACAAACTGTATGGGCTGCAACAAAGATTTATGGAATTCCATATAAAACTTTGAAGTGACGCATAAAACGTATCACGGACGTTAAAAAAAAAAAAGAACAAAAAAATAAGGAGTCTTAATCAATTCCGAGAGGAGAGCAACTATGCAGGAAAAGGCTCAAGGAAAGCTAGAAAAGGCGAGTAAGGGCAAAATACATAACACGAAACCTTCGAAAATACAGAAGAAATAGAGACATGTCAGCTAGTTATCCTCAAGTGAAAAAATTCATCTAGATACGAGTGGTGACAGTTTTGATGATGATAATAGTGACGATTTTTGTGCTGCATGCAAAGGATACTTTTTGTGATAAAAAAGGTCCCAAATGTGACTGGATTCAGTGCATCGGATGCAAAAATTCGGTTGCACGAATATTGCAATGATGATCATTTGTATTGAGTGAAATTTTGTGTGGGCTATCATTCAAATTTGTGCTGGGCAATTCCATCGTTACAGACGTAACAATCGCAGACTTTGAACACAAATAATTCTGGTTTGGGCTGATGAAAGTCTTCAATTTTTTTTCCTGTAGTGTAACTTAATGATGTTTATGCTACATTAAATTTGCGTGCAGATTGCTTAATTACAAAAAAATACAGAAATTAAAAACTGCCTGTTACAGACGTAATTCACAAAACAGCAAAAACTCGACTATGTCATACAACTTACAATATTCCTCTGAATTATACGGAAATTTTGAACTTTTTTTTTTAATACGTGTTCTAGAGACTTCAAGCTTTCTAAAACCATAAAGATTGTGTGGATTTTGACTGCCGAATTTGTGAAAAAAATTCATAAACTTGTTACGGACGAAACAAAGTGGTGTTACAGACGTAACATCTCTGATTTGAAAGCAGAAAACTGTATTGTAAAGCAGGAATAAACAAAGATTTTTGTACTAAAACAATACAGTAGCATTAATTAACACATTATTTGAATATTTTAAGTTATACTGTAACAGTTTTAGAAAATTTGGGTAAGTCTGGACGAATTGAGAGCATATGCCGATATGTCAATATGTAACAATAAATTAATGCATAAGACAATTATTTCCAAGAAAGATTGACACAAGAAAAGTTTAGAAGGGCCTTCACACAAATTTATTTATTTGTATTCTTAAAATTAATGCATAATGGGGCTGCTACATAAAAAAATCGGGAAAAGTAAATTCCTCCCTGGAATCAGTGATTGATCTTAGGAGAACTTAAAAATTTGAAAATGTTGGATCATATAGCAGAATACTAGTGCCAAACTAAAATTTAACCTTCTTGGTGACAGTTGGTCAATTTTGATAATTTTTTTTGAATGAAAAAATGTGTCCTTTTTCGTCCGACGTTCTCGAAATTCGAACGGCATTTTCGTATTCTGTTCGAAAACAATGCATTTCGCGGGCTTTTGGCAAATTCGCGATGTTAGCCCACCGTTCTTCCAATTTTGGCGTCAGCTTTAAAACATTTTCCTGGGGCATATAAATAATTTTAACTTTTTCTGCAATGGAGTTTGCACACTGAAAAAAGGAAAGAGCGTCGTTGACAAATGCTGTTCTAGATCTTACTCTCTGCCAAACCTGGTGCTTGACCATACCCCCAACTCCATCCACAGCTCCCTTTCCATGTGACGTAGCAAAAAAATGCCAGTTGAGGTATAAATTATAATCAGTTATGCCATATGTGTATTTTATTAATCTCAAGAAATAAATTTCAATTACATGCCGACCTAATTAAAAATTTCAAAATCAGAATACCAGAAACTTTAGTACTCGTACCATATTATGCTATATACATGTATTGCTCATCCTGTGCTTTTTACCTATTTAATTGGAAATTTACTTTTGCTACGGACGTAACATAGAGCCATTTTTTATGTCCGAAATGTTACGTCTGTAACAGCATTAATTTAAAAACTAAATCAGTTGCAATATTTTTAACTATGGTGGGCAATTACTCTAAGAATTTGCCAAAAGGACCATTAAGGGTTTTTTTTAATTTTGATTTTTTAGGACGTAATGACAACTTTTGCTTCTTTTTTGTTACAGACGTAACATCAAACTTCTTTTTTTCAAACTTCAATTACACCATTTAGATCAATTCAAAAGAAACTAATAAATGCATATTTTTATAGTACCGTCTTAGTAGTTAAAATTGTGCTACAAGTAGTTATTTTTGTTTTTATTTTTCGATGAGAAATATGCATTTGAAAATGTGTTCTTTTTTCTGATTTTTACAAGTTCGTGAATATCGTACTTCCAACTAAGAAAACAAGTATTATTCTAACTCTCACTAAAAAACCAATGCAGGATTCTTAAAATATACATCTTAAGCTTTAAAATGATGTATAACATAGCAACATAACTTCAATATGAATTTTCGACCAATTGGTTTCACTTTTCATGGAATGGCCCTGCTGCTATTATTTTTCTCAAACCAAATATGACTAAATTCAATTTGCTTTCTTTGTTTATTTTGTTCACAGTTAATTTTTTTTATGCTCGTCTTAATTTTTCACTTATGGGAGTATTATGGCATCTTCCCCCGTAACAGGTGGCATCTTCCCCGTATATATGGGGAAGATGCCACAAATTAATGACTTTCTTCCAAACTAAATTCTGACTTAATTTTATTCTTTGAAGAGTATTCATTGGTATTTATGATTAATTAAATTATTAAAAAATAAAGTGTATTTGTTTGCATGAACTTGTTATTGCAATTTCAACAGTAACAATCGAAAATTCCTTAGCTGTGGCATCTTCCGAAGATTTACCTTATTTCATTTTAGCATAAAATAAGTTAAACATAATGCAATACCGCACTGTTAAAATCTCAGGAAGCTTTTACGGTACGTAAAATGTAGCGTTTACCGTACAGAATTTTTTTACAGTGAATTGTACCGATAAAAAAATTACGATTGCAGCGCCAATTGATCACCACGTAACTTACTGTGAGATGCACATGACACCCTATTTCCGCTCTCCTGATGTGTCTCATATGGTATCGTGGATAGAAAAGCAGTGTAAAAAAATTGAATCCCGAGTTCGATCCTGTCGTTCGTATCTCGTGCTTTTTAATTCTCGTTTTCTCTTCCGTAAATTTTTACAGTAAAAAAAGATTTTACGGTGAAAGTTACTGGCAACATGGATGCCAGTAACTTTTACCGTAAAATTTCAGGACAATTTTTAACAGTGCGGGTAATAAGGTCGTTTCGAATAAAATTGTTGTTCTGTCAAGGTCATGTAGGCCCCATGATTATATGTTGCCAACTGCCTTCGATACATTGAAGACGTCCCTGAAAAACCATATGGCGAAGATAGGAAATGTAGCTCGCCTTAGCAGTAATTTGCTCTAAGCATCTTTGAATTACATGGTTTGACTGTATTCTGCTGTAAAGGTTGTACCATTTGGCATTCAGCCCCAAGTTAAGGCACAACATTTGATGAAATCGAGCGAAACATTTATTGCTTTACAACTGTTTTTTTACTCAAAGCTTTAAAAATTATGACTAAATTGAATTAAAATGTTAAAAATAATAAATGAAAATTAGAATCTTTGCAATAAAAATGCGTTTAGCTTCTAAAGGGGAATAAATGAATTTTACCAGCTATAAATAAAGTTCACCTTCATGTGGGAAAAATTCATATAAACATTAAGACTAAAGTGGATTATCGACAAAATTACTTACTGTACATTAGAAGCTTGTGATAATTTATTTGTCTTCCTCTTTTTGCATGGGGCTTGCTAAAGGCTAAATAGTGTTGGCGCAGCGTCACTTATCAGCATTCTTGTTAACGTGAACGACTTATACACAAAACATGCTTCTTCAAAGTGTTCGAACAAATTCGCGAGGTTAAAGTTTTGTCGTTTAATGTTGAATTTTCTTCTTTTTTTTTTTTTTTTTTTTCAAATCTTTGTTTGAACGCGGAAACTTACGGATGTTTATTTTCTACTCCTTGAATTCTTCCTTAACGTTGTTATTGGTACGTCTATATGCACTAAAACTGGTCACCATTTTTCTTGGAGAAGAAAATTTATTACTGCAGCTATTACACGACTCCCAATACCATTACGTTTCGTTTGGGGCTATATGCCCGGGTTTTTGATGAGGACTACAATCTAGTGTCTTGCCTCCATTACATATATCTTGTACAGACAATGTATGAAAGAGTTACATCACAAAGGAAAGAAAGTACATCCGGAGCGAGGGTGGGAGTCGAGCCCACCGTCTCAGAGTTATCGGCTACACGCCTTAGACCGTTCGGCCACTGAGACCCCAATTAACATTACCATATGCGGTTTTTCTTTCGTATCCACCACCTCTGTAACCAGGGTGTTTTTCTTCTCGGCGTAAATGTATCCTATTTCTCCTCAAGTCTTAAAATTTCGCGGTGTTT
Source organism: Uloborus plumipes (assembly GCA_038373865.1). NCBI lineage: Eukaryota > Metazoa > Arthropoda > Arachnida > Araneae > Uloboridae > Uloborus > Uloborus plumipes. The sequence goes on along the minus strand of JAXGGA010004420.1, from coordinate 18,814 downwards.
TTTTTTTTTTTTTTTTTCCCGACAAATTTTAAGACCTTATGTCTTGGTAAAGATGGGACAAGGGGTTTTGGGTAATTTTTGGGTCAAAAATACGCGCCTAAATGCTCTGTAGATTTCTTCTTATTTCATTATTATACTATTCGTATGGTTCCCTGGCTAGAAGATTTAAAAGATTTGCAGTTTTAAGCCAGGCACTAAGCGTAGCTAGAAATTTTCATCTGATTAGGGGGGGGGGGGGGGGTATAATAGTCCTTATAGAACTATAAATTGTCAGACCAGTACTAGCAATATATGTTGAACCAAACCTCTCTTGTGGGGCCCCTGGAAGTTTTTCCTGTCCTGGACGCGATTTTCAGTTTTTAATAGAGTAGCCCCTCGTTATATCGCTCATTCGGATATATCGCTCTTTTCTTTTGTCTCCCCCCCCCCCCCCCAAAAAAAATAGTGGAATGTTTACTCTTATCTCGTTGTAGCGAAGAACGTTCATCTTCATTCTCTATTTGATGTTCGTGCCTGTTCGGTGTGGAGTTTCAATCTTGTTTAAATTTTAGTGTGTGTAATTCATCTATATTGAAACTTTGAAAAGCATGTCGAAAAGAACGAATGTATCCGTCAAACTAAAATCAGAAGCTATTGATAAAATTAACAAGAAGTTCTGTCAAGAACTAAACGAGCCTACTTTCCCGTACATCGACATCGGCATTCTAGCATCTGATCATTATTCTCTTGATTATCTAAGACTAAAAATTATGTCAAACATACCTTTTTAGTACTTGAAGCTGATTTCTAAAGGCAAAATATACCCCTCTCATCAGATGAAATAGACACATAAAAAGTAAATAAATGAATAAATAAAGTTTTGTCGCACCTTTTAAAGAATGTAACTGTTACAGTTCTTCCGTAGAAAAATTCCTCAATTGTTTTCAAAAAAAAATTAAAAGTACAAAGTACATCAAAACACATTTTATCAAAGAAAGAAAAAAAAAAACTCGTCCGTTGATAAAATGTCTCGAATTTCACTTTTAATCCGTTGCCAGTTGTTAAATATAAATTAAGAATAAAATGCCCTAGTGAATGAAACATTTTTGTTACAAAAAAATCGTCTGCCAAAAATAATAATAATAATAATAATAAATTCAATAAAACAAATGAATAAATAAACAAAAAATCGTCTGCACGGTCAGTCATTTTTTTTCGGACTGTTTACTCAAAAGTTATTAGGGGTGACAGCTTGCTTGAGCGGTTCAATGTTAAACGAAAAATTGTTCAAATCGGAAATGTAAATACGGGAATGAAGTATCCTTGATAAGATCTTTCGAACAAAAAAAAGTTTGTTGAAATCGGGCTGTTCACTCAAAAGTTAGCATCGCGGGACAGGTTGTTTGAACGGTTCAAAGTTGAACCAAAAATTGTTCAAATCGAAAAATCAAATATGGGAATGAGCTGTACTCGCCGAGATCTTTCCAACAAAAAAAAGTTTGTCCAAATCGGACTGTTCATTCAAAAGTTATTAGGGGGGGACAGACAGACCGACCGACCGACCGACCGACCGACACACAAATTCCCCATCTCAATACCCTACTTTCAAATTTTTAATTTTTCGATATTCATTTTACCTTTTTATTTTTTTCACTTGGCGATATTTTTTTTTTTTTTGACTTGGCGATATTTTTTAACTTGGCGATATTTTTTGGACTAGGCGATATTTTTTAGATGCATTAAGCTACTTTTAATACTTTTTTCGTCTTTCTTTTATTTTTAACGGGAAAGTAGGCTAAAAAAGGAGCAAAACAGGTTTCGGTAGCCAAAAACCTTGTATCTGCAACTGTTCGAGGATGGATTAACTATTTTTAATGATCTCGGTTATCGCCCTTTCGGATACATCGCGCTTTTTCATTGTCTTCCGAAAAGCGCGATATAACGAGGAGTTACTGTATTAGCAACACCTACGTGCCTTTAGCTAACATGGTACTTATGTTTTTGGGGGGGGGGGGCGTATTGAGATCAAAATCAAAACAGAGAAAGAATTATATATTAATCTGTAAGTTTTTCTGCTTCTTCCATTTTCTTCTTTTCTTTTTTTAGCCTACTTTCCCGTTAAAAATAAAAGAAAGAAGAAAAAAGTATTAAAAGTAGCTTAATGCATCGAAAAAATATCGCCAAGTTCAAAAAATATCGCCAAGTTAAAAAAAATATCGCCAAGTCCAAAAAATATCGTCAAGTTAAAAAAATAAAGAGGTAAAATGAATATCGAAAAATTAAAAATTTGAAAGTAGGGTATTGAGATGGGGAATTTGTGTGTCGGTCGGTCTGTCGGTCGGTCTGTCTGTCCCCCCCTAATAACTTTTGAATGAACATTCCGATTTGGACAAACTTTTTTTTGTTGGAAAGATCTCGGCGAGTACAGCTCATTCCCATATTTGATTTTTTGATTTGAACAATTTTTGGTTCAACTTTGAGCCGTTCAAATAACCGGTCCCGCGATACTAACTTTTTAATGAACAGTCCGATTTGAACAAACTTTTTTTTTGTTGGAAAGAACTTTTCAAGGATACTTCATTCCCGTATTTACATTTCCGATTTGAACAATTTTTCATTCAACATTGAACCGCTCAAGCAAGCTGTCACCCCTAATAACTTTTGAGTAAACAGTCCGAAAAAAATGACTGACCGTGCAGACGATTTTTTGTTTATTTATTCATTTGTTTTATTGAATTTATTATTATTATTATTATTATTTTTGGCAGACGATTTTTTTGTAACAAAAATGTTTCATTCACTAGGGCATTTTATTCTTAATTTATATTTAACAACTGGCAACGGATTAAAAGTGAAATTCGAGACATTTTATCAACGGACGAGTTTTTTTTTTTCTTTCTTTGATAAAATGTGTTTTGATGTACTTTGTACTTTTAATTTTTTTTTGAAAACAATTGAGGAATTTTTCTACGGAAGAACTGTAACAGTTACATTCTTTAAAAGGTGCGACAAAACTTTATTTATTCATTTATTTACTTTTTATGTGTCTATTTCATCTGATGGGAGAGGTATATTTTGCTTTTAAAGGTATGTTTGACATAATTTTTAGTCTTAGATAATCAAGAGAATAATGATCAGATGCTAGAATGCCGATGTCGATGTACGGGAAAGTAGGCTCGTTTAGTTCTTGACAGAACTTCTTGTTTTAATTATTTATCTTTGTCGGGGCAAGACTTTATAAACAGTTTGTTCATTCCTAAGCACCAATTTCAGTTTTCGATATTGGAACACCTGCATGCCTTTAGCTCATATTATAACTAAAAGGGGGGGGGGAGATTGTTGAGTTAAGAATCTCAGTAAGGAAAAAAAAACATAAATCTTAAACTTTTTTTTTTTTTAAATCTTTGCAAGATTTTATAAACAATCTGCTCTTGGTTATTTCTAGAAAAGTTAACAAAGGTGTTTGAGTATAAAAAAAAATCTTTTATGAGCAGATACCACAGCATTATGTACGAATTTAAGTTCTAAAATTAAGTAAAAATAATACAAATTTTCTTTAAAAATACACTGCACGTAATACATCTAATTTAATTACTTTGAAAACCTAAGTTATCTTAACTATTTCACTTTGTTCAACATTCCCTTTTGTAAGCTCATAAACTTACTAATAATATTTAGGTATGCGAATTACGAAGTGTCCCTTCTCTCTGCAAACTATGCATGCAGCCTGAAACTTTACAGGTGTGAAATTAGTGGGTATATATAGAAAGATAAGTTGCGTAGTTTAGTTAGATGATAACCTACGCCGAATTTTTAATTTCATTTTTAAACCACTGGTACAGCAAGCTCAATACGAAAATGAATGCGGGGGTGATTGTCCACTTCGCTTTGCAATTCTGACGTCCCCGATGAATCTAATTCCAAGAAACGTAAGAGTAATTTTGCAGTCGCAAACAATTAATGTCATCTATAATTAGCTCTTGGAAGTGGCACAGGTTTCAATTCAAATTTTACAATTGGGGTGTAATGCTGTGTAGCGAATGTTTAGGTGTTTCAAGACAAAAATAATTCGATAGTTTGAAATAGGAGAGGCACAGTGGATTAATTTTAAAATTTTATTTACTTTATTTTTTTTTATTCTTTTATTTTTTAATTCTAAATAGCGTGGTTCAAGGTTCAACCCGTGAATGAAACCCTCGTAATTTTCAAGAAGAAATAAGGATTTAAAGCATGGCCGCAACCAGTCTTTTATTTCGGGGAGGGTTTTACGAAACACATTTCTCGTGAGTTCTATATGATCATGGCATTTTATGTCATTCGTATATTCTGTCCCTTTCTGTTACAATAGGTTATTTTAATGAAAACGTGCTGCTTTAAGGGTATTCAAATGAGCAAATGGGCAAGATGACGAATGTATTACATGAAAAACAAAAAAAAAAAAAAAAAAGCTAACATGTACAGTCGAACTTGGATAATTCGAAGTGCAAGGGGCCACTTCAAAACTTCTAATTAACCAATTTGTTATATTTTTATGTTTGGAAATGTCAATAACAGAGAAATTACGTATAAAGGGATTTATTATTTTTGACATCGAATACTATAGCTTTTTCAAATATTGAGAGATTTCGGATGCTTAAAGAAACTTGATTTTTTTAAATCAAGTGTTTCAAGATATTTACAGCTCAAAACATCTTCATCACGTTAGTTGTTCTCATGTAACGACGGTATTCACTAGATGAAAAACTGCTCATGCAGTGGAATGGCTAAAATCTACTACTTCATCTCAATATTCACGTCTCTGTGAGTACTCTGTATGTAATAACTTCAGATAGGTATTGCATCAGTTCTCTCCACAAGTGATATGTTAACATATAAGTAGAAGTAACCTCAAAAGTATCTTTCTGTCCAGCACACATTGGGGTAGTAAAGTTTTTTTTGGAACAGTTTTGAAAAATTTCGGAGTGGGTTTGAACCCTAAAAACTCGTTCGGTTTCGTTAAAACCAATTAGTGGTGGGTTCAGATAGCTCTTTCACTGTAACTGTGTAGTTTTTTATTCACAGATTCCGGACATTTTTTAACTTACATTTGGATGAAGAATGGACTAGAATACAAAACACAGAGTTAAATAAAGTGCATCTCGTCCATGGATCGCTAATCAACTGCGTCATAATTTATTTTATCGAAATCGTATCGACTTTCGGATCGAAATGTAACTTTGAGGGTGACTCGAATCCGATGATAAAATTCACGTGTCAAAAGAAAGAGGCCAGAGAACTCGGAATCGTTTTTCACTCTGTCATTTTGAAATGGAAGGTAAAAGCGTACAAAATCAAGTGCCCCAATAAATTGAAGTAATGTTCGCATAAATCTTTTTCATCAGAACTTTGATATTAATAATAGGTGTGGCTGATATTTCGCTTTGAAAGTTAGTGTTTTTTTTTTTTTTTGCTTTTTCCTTACGAACGGGTTAACGTTCGAAAAAAATATTTCGCAAACGTACTAAAGAGAAACTTGGGCAATTTGAAGTTGCAGGGAAAGCAAAAAAAATTCGAGGTCTCGAAAATTTGGCTTATCGAAACCAAAAGCAAAATTTTGATTCAAAGAGAATATTACCCATTAAATTTAGTTTATAAGCAAAAACTAACTTAATAATGTAACAAGGAAATTATATAAAAATAGTTATCATGACAAACGTGCAAGATAATATACTGTCTGTCCGTGAAAACCGCGGAAAAAAAAATAAACAAATAAAAGAACAAAGAACATCAAAACACATTTTATCAAAGAAAAAAAAATCGTTCGTTAATAAAATGTCTCGAATTTCATTTTTAATCCGTTGCCAGTTGTTAAATATAAATAAAGAATAAAATGCTCTCGTGAATGAAAAATTTTTGTTAACAAAAAAAAATCGTCTGCCTAAAAAAACAATAATAATAATAATAAATTAAACAAAACAAATATCTAAAAACAAAAAATCGTCTGCCCAGTCAGTCATTTTTTTCTGAGCCTGCATTTCCGCCGTGTTTGCGGAGTCAGAGTCGGAATCAGAGTCCTCACAGAAGATTATTCAGAAAAGTACTTTACATGCATTATTTATCAAAACCATTTCCTTACAAAATTAGTTTGAAGGAAATCCGCCTTTAAGCTCAGGATCTACATTTAACTTAAATTTCCCCGTAGGCGCTAATGTTAAGGTTTTTTCTGAACGGTTCAACGTTGAACGAAAAATTGTTCGAATCAAAAAGCGAACTATGGGAATGAGAATCTCCGAGATCTTTCGAACAAAAAAACGTTTATTCAATTCGGACGGTTCACTTAAAAGTTATTAGGTGGGGAAAGGTTGCTTGAACGGTTCAATGTTGAACGAAAAAATGTTCAAAATTTAAATATGGTAATGAAGTATCCTTGCTGAGATCCTTCGAACAAAACAAAAGTTTGTTTATATCCCACTGTTCACTTAAAATTTATTAGGGGCTTGTTTGAAGGGAGCTTGTTTGAACGGTTCAATGTTGAACGAAAAATTGTTCAAATCGAAAATGTAAATACGGGAATGAAGTATCCTTGAAAAGATCTTTCCAAAAAAAAAAAAGTTTGTTCAAATCGGACTGTTCATTAAAAAGTTAGTATCGCGGGACCGGTTGTTTGAACGGCTCAAAGTTGAACCAAAAATTGTTCAAATCAAAAAATCAAATATGGGAATGAGCTGAACTCGCCGAGATCTTTCCAACAAAAAAAAGTTTGTTCAAATCGGAATATTCATTCAAAAGTTATTGGGGGAGGGGGAGGGAGGGACAGACCGACAGACCGACATACGCACAAATTCCCCATCTCAATACCCTACTTTCCAATTTTTTATTTTTCAATATTCATTTTCCTTTTTTAATTCTTTTTGACTTTTTTTTGGATTTTTCGATATTTTTTTGACTTGGCGATATTTTTTGGACTTGGCGATATTTTTTAGATGCATTAAGCCACTTTTAATGCTTAGTCTTTCTTTTATTTTTAACGGGAAAGTACGCTAAAAAAACGAGCAATACAGCTTATGCTCTGTTTGTATCTTTAAATAGAAATTAATTTTACCACTGGCTCAAGTTCTTCCTTCCCTTCATAATGAAAATCGTTTTCGCTATTTCCCGTTATACGCGATGAGATATCTTCATCAGTACAAGTTAAAATTTTGTCTTTAACAGCAACGAAATCCATAAAATCTGTTTTTAATGGAATGCTCATTTTCTTTTGTAAAAAGCTCCACTTATTTTGTAAATTTGCGGTAGAGATTCATTAGATCCACTTTTTCCTGACGCCTTTTAATGAAATGGTGCCGGTTTCATTTTTTTGCTCAGATTGTACTAGCTTATTACCCGGCGTTGCCCGGTATTGCATTAGTTTTAACTTATTTCATGCTGAAATGAAATAGGTGAGCCTTACATTGATAATTCATTGTTAATCGTAATCTTTGTTGGAAAATACTCACATTTAAATGTGTTAAGTTTTATCAATTTGTATGCTTAAATGCTTATCTCTATTACTCTATCTATTCAAAATTGAATGAAAATGGCCACTTTGAGACACAAAAAATTTGAATTTTAAGCTTTTTGGATTTTTTAAAGTTTCAAAACCCCGCCTATGTGAATTCTAGTGCATCAAGGAAACTCTGTGCCAAGTTTGATGAAAATCCGACTGGATTTGTATAAGGATCAAACAAACAAACAAACAAACAAACATATATCCATTTTTATATTTACAGATACATCGCATAAATTCTCCAGAAAGTGAAATAGAAATAAAGATCCACTTCGTCTTGTCGAAGTTTTCGGCTCAACGACGTTCGACTTATCGAAGTTTCATTGTATTTCTAGACTAGCGGTACCCGCACGGCTTTGCCCGTGGTATAAAATTAAAAGTTCATTTGTAAAATAATTGATATAGCAGAAAAAATGATCTATTTTAGTTCTAATTCAACTATAATTCCTTCAAAGTACGATATAAAAATCTGATATGGACCTCACAATACTTAATTTTACGTGTAAATTGCTTAGTAAATGCCTTAAGTGCTAAAATAGTGCTTGGAGTGAGCAAGATAACAATTCAAACATTTGTATCCCTAGTTTGCTACAAAACAATGCAAAAAAAAAATGTTTTACAATGATTAATCTCCTAAATATCACCGATTTTAACATCATTCAGTGGATTTTTCGCAAAATATCGCCAATAGCGCCAAATTGAACCAAAAAAAAAAAATTTTTTTTCGCCAAATTGGCGTCAAACACTTGGCGACCAAAAGCTTGGTGACATATCGCCAAGTGGTCGCGCCAATTCATATCACTTTTGTCTGCATTGAAAACACTGATTTACCCCATAAAAGGGGTAAAACACCCCCTTGGGGACATTCGAATGCAACCCCAAGGAGAGATGCACAAAAATAAGCCAAAAGAGAAAATAAGAACAATTTTGTTGCTCACAGAAACCAACAGAAATCTTACCAAAGTTTAGAAGAAGAAAAAAGTTTTCTTTCCTAGCTTTGCAAACAATACAATACATTTTCCGAAATGAAACACTTTAAAAAGAACGATGCAATAACGCAATTGATACGATATTTGGTTAATCTGTGCTTTAAATACCCTTTTCTCGCTAAATGGGCGATAGGCGTGCCAAGCGTGGTAACCCTGACTATTTTGCGTAGTTTCTCACGGAGCTTTCAATTCCGCGAGACACGCAAAAACGCGCCAGTTGGTGACTTTTCGGAAACGCGCCAAGTAAGGTCCCAAAGCCTTTTCGCCGGGAAAAAGACAGGGTTGCCAAAAAATTGAAACAAAAAAATACTACGCCTCCTCTAAAAAAAATATTACAAAATACTACTGTTTCCAAACGGTGCCAAAATCAATGTTGCTGAAATGCGAAATCTATGGAAATGAAAAAAAAAAAAAAATCCGCCAAATCTTTTAATTAAGTCATTAGTATATTGGAAACAGGGTTGCCAGAAAAATACTACGCTCCTTATTTGGGCCGAAAAAATACTACCGTAGTATCAAAAATACTACGTCTGGCAACGCTGGAAAAATAATGAAACAAAAATAAGTATGAACACGTAACCATGGTAACAACATGAAAAGTTGATTTCCGTTGATAAAATAATTCATTTCATCTGTCTTTTCAAACAAATTTTATTCTCGAGCAAAACCATTTTAGAATCGTTTGGCTTGCTTTACTGAAGGTAAGCCTTGAATTCCGGGATTCTAAAAACAATTGTTACAGCTCTCCTGATGATCGTAGAAATTTCGAAAAAACTTCATTTTATGCAGAAAATTTCAAGCTTTCAAATGACATAAGACTTAAAAATGTGTGTGAAATATTTCTTCCCTATTTTATCGAATTTCCGCTAAGAATTCAAATAGAAAAAGAACGAAATGGAATTTTCGAAAAATCGCTTCGAGGTGCAAAACTACATGCTACAAACTAATTTTGTACCAAGTGGCATGAAAATCGACCGAACGGTTTTGGCGCTACGCGCGTAACAGACAGACAGAAGGACAGACAGACAGAAGGAAAGAAAGAAAGACAAACCTTCAGCTTTATTATTAGTAGAGATAGAGATAGAGAAAATTCAGCGGTAAACAATTGAGAAACTTTTCAATACGTAGACTCATTCGCGCGGTGTCCCTTCTTAAAACATAGTAAGAAGTTCCTTGACGCCAGATGAATAAAGCGATAGTGTCAAGTTCTTGCCTAAAAACTGCTTCTGTAGCTTCCCCCTAGGAAAAATTAAAATTATAAAAAAGGGGAGGGGCTATATTTGGTTATATTGGCGAGTAAAAACATATTTGAGTCCTTTTCAAAATTTTCTTACATTTAATGTCAGGAGGTTAAAAAGACGATTTTGAAGCATAACTTATATTTTAAATTCAATGCGAACAATTATTTTCTGCAAGAAATACCCTAAAAAATTCTATCACTCAATAAATTATTGAAATTTATTTATTTTTATTTAAGTCTTTAAAAATGAGAATCAAGGCAAAAACGCTTGTCCATTTCCAATTTTCGCAAGTGGGTCATTCCATTTTAAATCAACAAATGGGGTGCGCTTCACCATTTTTGATTTTGATGAAAATTTGAATGTGTTTTCCTTTTACTTCCCAGAGCTCAAAATAGTGTTCATTTTATTTTTAAAACTAGCGGTACCAGCACGGCTTTGCCCGTATTATAAAATTAAAAGTTCATTTGTAAAATAATTGATATAGCAGAAAAAATGCTCTATTTTAGTTTTATTCAACTATAATTCCTTCAAAGTATGATATAAAGATCTGATATGGACCCCACACTACTTAATTTTACGTGTAAATTTCTTAGTAGATGCCTTAAGTGCTAAAATAGTGCTCGGAGTGAGCAAGATAACAATTCAAACATTTGTATCCCTAGTTTGCTATGAAACAATGCAAAAAAATGTTTTACAATGATTTATCTCCTAAATATCGTCGATTTTAACATCATTCAGTGGATTTTTCGCAAAATATCGCCAACAGCGCCAAATTGAACCTAAATCAAAAAAAAAAAAAAAAAAAATCGCCAAATTGGCGTCAAACACTTGGCGATCAAAAGCTTGGCGATATATCGCCAAGTGGTCGCGCCAATTCATATCACTTTTGTTAACCAATTCATATCACCTTGCGTTGAAAACACTAATTTACCCGATAAATGGGGTAAAACACCCCCTTGGAACATTCGAATGCAATCCCAAGGGAGATGCACAAAAATAAGCCAAAAGAGAAAATAAGAACAATTTTGTTGATAACAGAAACCAACAGAAATTTTACCAAAGTTTAAAAGAAGAAGAAAGTTTTCTTTCCTAGCTTAAAAAACAAAACAATACATTTTCCGAAATGAAACACTTTAAAAAGAACGATGCAATATTGCAATAGATACGATATTTGGTTAATCTGTGCTTTAGGTACCGTTTTCTCGCTAAATGGGCGATAGGCGCGCCAAGCGTGGTAACCCTGGCTATTTTGCGTAGTTGACTTTTTGAAAACGCGCCAAGCAGGGTCCCAAAGCATCTTCACCGGGAAAAAGACAGGGTTGCCAGAGAATTGGAACAAAAAAATACTACGCCTCCCCTAAAAAAAATATTACAACATACTACTGTTTCCAAACGTTGCCAAAATCAATGTTGCTGAAATGCGAAATCTATGAAAATGAAAAAAAAAATCCGCCAAATCTTTTAATTGAGTCATTAGTATATTGGAAACAGTGTTGCCAGGAAAATACTACGCTCCTTGTTTGGGCCGAAAAAATATTACCGTAGAATCAAAAATACTGCGTCTGGCAACGCTGGAAAAAGAACGAAACAAAAATAAGTATGAACACGTAACCATAGTAACAACATGAAAAGTTGATTTCCGTTGATAAAATAATTCATTTTATCTCTCTTTTCAAACAAATTTTATTCTAGAGCTCAACCAGAGAATGAATCGTTTGGCTTGCTTTACTGAAGGTAAGCCTTGAATTCCTTATTCTAAAAACAATTGTTACAGCTCTCCTGAGGATCGTAGAAACTTCGAAAAAACTTCATTTTGTGCAGAAAATTTCAAGCTTTCGAATGACATAAGACTTGAAAATGTGTATGAAATATTTCTTCCCTATTTTATCGAATTTCTGCTAAGAATTCGGATAGAAAAAGAACGAAATGGAATTTTCGAAAAATCGCTTCGAGGTGCAAAACTACATGCTACAAACAATTTTTGTGCCAAGTGGCATGAAAATCGACCGAGCGGTTTTGGCGCGACGCGCGTAACAGACAGAAGGACAGACAGACCCACCTTCAGCTTTATTATTAGTAGAGAAAATTACCCTTTGATATATAGGCCATTTTTGTTGCTGGCAACAGCGAAAATCGTGCCTTTTGACGCTTTGTCTTATGAACTATAACTTTTTTTCTATCAAAGATTTTGAGCTCAAATATAGCTCATTGGAAAGCTAAGAAAAAGATCTTTTTATATATGCTATCAATAATTTCATATTTTAAAAAAATATTTATTTTTTCAAGGGCAATGTTCACGACGAAAATGAAATTTTTTACTACTTTCGAACATTAAAAAACCCATGAAGGGTTCAAAGTAACAAGCCGATTTTTTCATCATGTATTCATAGTCATGGTTACTTACTGTATAAAAAAAATTGGCTTGTTACTCCACCCCCTTTATGAGATATGCCCCCCCCCCCCAAGTTGTAAATTTTTTTAAAAAACTCCAATTTTCAACGCTGCAAAAATACATGGGGGGAGGGGGGCAAGATAATTTTTTTTCATTTGTGGTATTTTAAGTACTTTTTACTAGCTTTCTAATAAAACAAAAGTTGCTTTGTTATTCAAAGGCGTTTGGCAGATATAAGGAACTGAACTTTCAAAAAATTGCACTAAAACTACACGATTATTTTCATTTTTTTAAATCTTTTTTTTTATTTAAATGTAATTATATACCTTATTCTTTGCCTTAAATGCTAAAAAAAGACTAAGAAGAGTAATGAAGAAACATATTTAAAGTTTAATAAGATAATTTAATATTTTTAACACCTGGGAATATAGAATACCACTAAACTTGTCTGATTTTCAAACATCTGATTGCTACCTACAACAGGACTGAGCATTTCTCAACTTGTCCAGGTTTGTTCATACCATGTGGTCATCCTTGTTCTGGCTCGCTCTCACATGAGTATCTTAGTTGTCTTTCAAATTCTTAAAGAAGTAGGTTGTTGAGCTATTGTTTCTGCTGTAAAATCTTGTGAAGCTGATGTGATTTCTTTTCATTTCAAGTTCATTCATATTCACAGAATGTTTTGTTAAAGGTAAAAGAAGAAATTCTGTAGAATCCTTAATTATAAATTTAAATCTGTCTTTCTACATGTAAACTGTAAATAAGTTATGGATAACCCTAAATGCTCCATAGGAGTTTTTGAGAATGATGATTGTAATATTTTAAGTTACAGTAGGCAGTCTACTGTAAATAGTATTTCTGAGTACAGTGATGATGATAAAACTTTACTGCACCTGAGAACTAGGTGTAAAACTGTTGAAACTGTTTAAACCTACCATGCAAAAAAAATTCTTGCCAAGTTTTGCCACCTTTTTGGAACTTCTTGCTGGTAGGTACAAACAGTTTCAACAGTTTTACACCTAGTTCTCAGATGCAGTAAAGTTTTATCATCATCACTGTACTCAGAAATACTATTTACAGTAGACTGCCTACTGTAACTTAAAATATTACAATCATCATTCTCAAAAACTCCTATGGAGCATTTAGGGTTATCCATAACTTATTCACAGTTTACATGTAGAAAGACAAATTTAAATTTATATTTTAGGATTCTAAAGAATTTCTTCTTTTCCCTTTAACAAAACATTCTGTGAATATGAATGAACTTGAATTGAAAAGAAATCACATCAGCTTCACAAGATTTTACAGCAGAAACACTAGCTCAACAACCTACTTCTTTCAGGATTTGAAAGACAACTAAGATACACATGTGAGAGCAAGCCAGAACAAGGATGACCACATGGTATGAACAAACCTGGACAAGTTGAGAAATGCTCAGTCCAGTTGTAGGTAGCAATCAGATGTTTAAAAATCAGACAAGTTTAGTGGTATTCTATATTCCCAGGTGTTAAAAATATTAAATTATCTTATTAAACTTTAAATATGTTTCTTCATTGCTCTTCTTAGTCTTTTTTTAGCATTTAAGGCAAAGAATAAGGTATATAATTACATTTAAATAAAAAAAAGATTTAAAAAAATGAAAATAATCGTGTTGTTTTTGTGCAATTTTTTGAAAGTTCAGTCCCTTATATCTGCCAAACGCCTTTGAATAACAAAGCAACTTTTGTTTTATTAGAAAGCTGGTAAAAAGTACTTAAAATACCACATATAAAAATTTTTTTATCTTGCCCCCCACATGCATTTTTTTAGCGTTGAAAATTGGATTTTTTAAAAAATTTACAACTTTGGGGGGGGCATATCTCATAAAGGGGGTGGAGTAACAAGCCAATTTTTTTTATACAGTAAGTAACCATGACTATGAATATATGATGAAAAAATCGGCTTGTTACTTTGAACCCTTCATGGGTTTTTTAATGTTCGAAAGTAGTAAAAAATGTCATTTTCGTCGTGAACTTTGCCCTTGAAAAAATAAATATTTTTTTAAAATCTGAAATTTATTGATAGCATATAGAAAAAGATCTTTTTCTTAGCTTTCCAATGAGCTATATTTGAGCTTAAAATCTTTGATATAAAAAAAGTTATAGTTCATAAGACAAAGCATCAAAACGCCCGATTTTCGCTGTTGCCAACAACAAAAATGGCCTATATATCAAAGGGTAAATTTTTTAAAAATAAAATGAACACTATTTTGAGCTCTGGGAAGTAAAAGGAATACACATGCAAATTTTCATCAAAATCAAAAATGGTGATGCAACAACTTTTTTGAAAATTTGTTGATTTAAAATGGAATGACCCAAGTTCAACTATTTTTTTTATATACTTAATTGTATAAAAAATTATATACAACTAATTATTTTTATACATTGACTATTAGTATATGATATTCATAATGAATAATGACAATAGTATTTTTTTTCATTCAGAAATGTATGAATATATTTTTTCCGGCAGTTCTTGTCAAGTCCGTTACCCTAAGATTATTTTAGCTAAAAAAGGTATTTATTGCAGTCAAAAGATAGTAACACGTATTCAGTTAACTTAACAAACTAGTGACGTAACTATTTCGTACCATTTTGTTTTCCTGAGTCGAGAAGTATTGCTGTGGCGTTTCGCACAAGATTTCTTCTAGGTGGGTATTTTTATTCTTTGTCAAGTCTGTTACCAAAGATTTTAGTATTAATTTTTACTTTTTCTCAACTTTTATCCCGAAATATTGCTTATTATACAACTCTAAGAAAATGCATATTGTTGTTCAATTTTTAATTTGGCAACCTAGCCATAAAATTGACATTTTGGTTGAAATGTCAAGTCCGTTACTGGTCAAATCCGTCACCATACAGTTTTTTATCAATATTTTAATAATCGCAAACATCGTTTTAAGCTTCAGGGGCGCAAATAATTTGAAATGAAGTTGGTTCTAGGGCTATGATATAGTTTAAAAGTGAGATTTCATATTGATTTTGTATGGTAACGGACGACAACTTTTCTTGCAACTTAAAGTTTTCCAACAGCATTTGAATACTTAATTATGCATCAAAGTGTACAACCAATTACTTTTTCGCACACCTAAAATATGTGACAAAACATCTGTTAGTGATTCTAAAAAAAATAGCAAGTTAAAAAAATTACTTAAAAATTCTGAAATGTAAGCATATGGTGAAAATGACCCACATACACCATAACATCCCATTTCAAAATACATAATACGCCATACAGAAAAACATATATTAAAAAAAAACATGGAACGCCACCGAACCCAATGATTAGAACTATATCGCAATTCATGTTTGCAAAAAACATTTTGAATTCATGAAATCAAAATTAAAATGAATATCAGGAGCTGGATGCTCGATGTTTTTTTTTTTTTCATAGTCCTTTGATTGAACGTTTGATCTTTGTTCTCAAACTGGAAAAAACACTATTGTGATATAAAGCAGTAAGTTACCGCCCCTAAGCGAGGGCTAAGGCAGAAACATGCACTACACCACCAGCTCGTGGTGAATTACACTATTATGATGTTCAGAACCCTAATATCGTTAAAACCAAAACAGAACATTTGTATCTCATTACTAGCCAAACGGTAAGGTCTTTCTTTAATCATTAGGATCATTTCTTCTATATTTCCATATTAATTACTCATAATGATTTTTCGTTCTGTCCTTTAAAGAACCGCGAGAATTCCTTCTTTTAAGTCTTTCTCAACCCAATGTTTTCCTCTAAAACAATTAGGAGCACTCTCCTTAGTCATTAGAACATTTATTCCCACATTCATTACAATCTTGCTTTTATTCTCAGCATAATTCATCATGTTATTACGACTATTTTTCCACACAATTATTGAATCATCTTTGCAATTACAAAGCTTTATTAGCTCTTAGAATATTTCTGCCAGATAAAAAAAATCGTGTTCATTTGTTAGAAAACTCCCTCTGGAACGACAATGTTTTCTGTTCAACATATTTTAACTAATTCATTGCGGCTTTTTCCTTAATTCTTAAAGTTCCGCCAGTAGATTTTTTGAAGCTATGCCTCTTATATATATACTAGCGGTACCCGCACGGCTTTGCCCGTGGTATAAAATGAAAAGTTCATTTGTAAAAAATTAATATAGCAGAAAAAATACTCTATTTTAGTTATAATTCAACTATAATTCCTTCAAAGTATGATACAAAAATTTGGTATGGACCCCACACTACTTCCTTTTACGTGTAAATTTCTTAGTAAATGCCTTAAGTGCTAAAATAGTGCTCGGAATGAGCAAGATAACAATTCAAACATTTACATCCCTAGTTTGCCGCGAAACAATGCAAAAAAATGTTTTACAATGATTAATCTCCTAAATAACGCCGATTTTAACATCATTCAGTGGATTTTTTGCAAAATATCGCGAATTGCACCAAATTGAACCCAAATGGAAAAAAAATATTTTTTTCGCAAAATTTGTCCCCAACTTGGCGATATGACGTCAAATTGGCGTCAAACACTTGACGACCAAAAGCTTGGCGATATATGCTTGGCGCCAAGTGGTCGCACCAATTCATATCACTTTTGTCTGCATTGAAATTAATACTGATTTACCCCATAAAAGGCGTAAAATACCCCCTTGGGAACATTCGAATGCAACCCCAAGGGGAGGTGCCAAAAGAGAAAATAAGAACAATTTTGTTGCTCACAGAAATAAACAGAAATCTTACCAAAGTTTAAAAGAAGAAGAAAGTTTTCTTTCCTAACTTCAAAAACAAAATAATACATTTTCCGAAATGGCACACTTTAGAAAAAACGTTGCAATATCGCATTACGATACAAGTAAATGTACTGAAATAGAATTGAATGCCAAATTGTAAAACAGTGGCCAAAAAATTACTTTTATTGTCTTTTATTATTTAGTAAATGCAATTACTGCTGCAAATTAGTCCAACAATAAATAATCACATTGCAAAAATATATTTGGAATTTTTTTCTTTTAAACTCAACTTTATTAACAAAATTTTAAGTATTAGTCATAGAAATTTCGTGCATTAGTCTTCATAATGATAATTAAAACAATAAACATCGACAAACATCAACCAGTAAACGGTAAATTAAAAGCTAAATTCGTTCACTCACGCAATTTACTGCAATTTACATTGAAATAAATTAATAATGAAGTAAAATATGTTTTGCAGACGATAAATTTAGAATGGTTTACTATCATGTTGTCTCTTTTTTGACCTCATTTGGTTAAAGAATTAATCCCCCTTCTGTACAACTTTTCAGATCACCAAAATGTCTCTAAACTCACAAAAATGGTACGCGTCAGTTTCTTCCTTCTCTACTTATTTTAAGGAAAGGACTCCATTTCTCATTAGATTGACAGGTGCCATCTTATCACGGTTTTATTATATTTCATTTGACTAATTTTAATAAGCCTAGGAGTTTGGATTGCTACAAAAACAAATACATTTTTTAAATTATTAAGAGGAAAAAAACGAAACAAATAAACGAAATAAAAACGTAACCATGGTAACAACCGGAAAATTTGGTTTCCGTTGATAAAATATTTCATTTCATCTTTTTTTTTCAAAGAAATTTTATTCTCGAGCTTAACCACTTTAGAATCGTTTGGCTTGCTTTGCTGAAGGTAAGCCTTGAATTTTCGGGATTATAAAAGCAATTATTATAGCTCTTCTAATGCTCGTAGAAACCTCAAACTGACATCATTTTTAGCAGAAAATTTCAAGCTTTCGAATGACATAAGACTTGAAAATGTGTATGAAATATTTCTTCCCTATTTTATCGAATTTTCGCTAAGAATTAGAACAGAAAAAGAACGAAATAGAATTTTCGAAAAATCGCTTCGTAGTGCAAACCACATGCTACAAACCAATTTTGTGCCAAATATCATGAAAATCAGAACGGTTTTGGAGCTACGTGCGTAACAGACAGACAAAAAGAAAGACAGACAAACCTTCAGCTTTATTATTAGTAGAAATAGAGATGGAACGTTGTGGAGGACTGTTTGAACTGTAAACAACGTGACATAATACGAGTAAAAAGGTTAGATTGCTCAAAGGTCTGCCAGCCCGCTTAATCGAGTAACGGATAAATGAATAACCCCGCTTATACGTTTAAAACCTTAAAAACCCGAGTATTTACCCATACCTGTCATATTACTTTTCCCGCTAAACCCTTTGAGGGGCAATCCCTTAAAAAAAATTTCATATATATTTAAAAAAAACACTATGACTGGATTTAATTGATCATCCTGACCTACATTTGACACTCCAAAAAAAGTTTTTTTCATTTCTTTCGCAGGTGGTGGTATCCCATTCGACCCCCTCCCCCCTCCCCTTAGGGCAGTGAAAGAATTGGTTTTTACATGCAAAAATAAATTGATATCATTTACAAAAACATTATTGAATACCTCCGGCAAAATAAAGAAAATTGGTTGACTATTATAGCTCAAATAAAAAAAAATTCTAAAAATTTCCGAAAACTTCATTTTTGATTTTAAAATTTGTGATGAGGAAGAGAAGAAATGGAGGCAATAGAAATATATAATTAGGTTTTTCTGACACATATTAGTGTTCATTAAATTCAAAAGAATAGGATTCAAGGGATTTTACTTAAAAAAATTCAGGAAAAATTG